>JABMDO010001012.1:0-20195 GCA_014851415.1 Cnaphalocrocis medinalis
TCTAAGACGCGGCTATAAAGGGAAGGACATATATATCCTATCCAGACAGTCAAGCGGCTCTTAGGGCTCTTGACTCTGCTGAAATGACTCCAAACTAACAGAGGAGGGAGCCCAGATACTGAACAGTCTGGGCTCCAAAAACAGAGTAACCTACGTTGGGTACCAGGACACTCTGATATCGTAGGCAACGAGAAAGCCGACGAGCTAGCAAGGGAGGGAGCATCATGCCCGGTACAATCCCCGGAACCAATACTAGGCATACCCAGGTGCACCACCAGACGCTTGCCTAAAGGAAGTGGTCGATCGAACAGAGCAAGGAGCACTGGCGGAGATCGACAGGTCAAGCACATGCTAAGGCCTTAATCACAGGATTCTCCAACAAGTTCTCGCTGGAGGCTATAATGCTATCTCGCGAACAGTTGAGGATCCTCACAAGAACTATCACAGGTCACTGTAGACTGAAACAAACACGGCTTCAGAACCGGGCTGACCGTGGAGTCTACATGCAGATTCTGCAAAACAGAGGATGAGACACCCATGCACATCCTCTGTCATTGCGATGCCCTCGGGCACTCAAGAAGCCGAACCCTGGGCAGCTACTACATTGGCCCGGAGGATGTTAAGGCTATCGCTCCCAAGGCTATTACACGGTTCATGATGACCGTGGGCCTAGGAGACGATCTCTAAAAGGGAGCGGAGGACACAATAGATCTTATTGGTCGCAGTGTCCACTCGATAAGAACGCTTCCGAACTCACAAATAATAAAATAATAACGGACGAGCAAATAGCAAATTAGAAACATAAAACTTCTTCTATACTAGGTATTTATTAAGAGATGTATAGATTACTTCTGTAGAAAACAACAAGACTTTTTACGTAACCCGTAAACACGAAACACTTGTGCGATGTAATCAACACCCAGCGCTATCTATTGGAAAAGATTCGAACTAAGACAATAGCAAAACTACTTATGTTCCGAATGAAAGTAAGAGCGGGCCTCTGGTCTATAATAAAAGAAGAAGATGTCTTACCACATCCTACGGTAAGGTAGGTATGTAATCAAATTGCCAAATTGAAAAGTGCATATGAAGATACCTACCTACAAATACTTACATGCAAAAGGTACACACACAGCATATGAATAAATGAATGTATCCAATACTCCAATATTTTCTCTTTATCCTTACTCACTTGACTATTTGCGACAGGCAATCAGATACCATTAAATAAACCACTGAAGATTAGTATGGGACTCAAAATATGTCCACCTTACCACAAAATGTATAGTTAGGACACCAACATCCTATTTATCACTTTATATTTCTTTAAAACATGCAAGGAAAAACTGATGATAAAAGTCTAACATTGGACAACAACATAGTAGCTTACTTAACAGTTGAAATCACACCCTTTCGTTAAGACTTAAGGTTTCTTTTCAACTGTCTAGCTTTATTCATAGGCTACAAAACATTGTTAGTATGAGGTAGTGTGCCGGTGCGATGTAACCGAACTATTTTTAGAAGTACATCAACTGCCATGTTCGTCTTATTGTGGAGGTGACTGTATAATTAGTCGGCTATGACTGGTTAAATGGATAACCTTGTCCAACGGATCGAGTTATAAATTGCATTGAAAATAGACTGTATCAATAATATTCCTGGCTCATAGAAAATGCAGTCGAAGAAAAAAGTACAAATTTCAAAAAAGTGGTTCTAGTTATTTCGGATATTGTAAACGTATAAAAACCAAAGATTTAATAAAAACCCGTAATATTATACAAACAAGATGTTATATAGTTATCTGAAAACTTTTTCATCCTTTTAACCATGTCTTCTATCAACCATTCTAACCAATATTTGTTTTGGAAATTCTTCTACAATTTTATCGTCTCCTCATACAAAATCGACAAACCATGTGACCAACTTTGTATGAATAGTTTTTTTTGTGATTAGTCAGAATAACGTTGTTCAAATGGTTGATAGACCATGTGGTGGTTACAGGGATGTAAATGTTCACACAGAATTTAAAATAAATACTTAATCCGCCCCAGCTAATGAAGATTATTACAGAGATAGCTTTCAGGTAATCTGTTTAGGACCTACTTAAATAAAAGATTGCCAAAAAACGTAACACAGGTCGCAAATAAAGATAAACCAAATGTTCTTAATCCATATAATCTATGCTATAACAACAGTGAAGGGGTTAGAAGTCGCGGTGAAATCGGTAAAGCCGCCAAGCAGGCGCCGCGCCGAGCCGTGGTACACCATGCGGTAGGAAGCCACCAGGGCATCATCAGGCACAGTCCATTCGAACTCGATGCGGCTGCTGCCCAGGAGGGTGGACTGCCGCACCCAGGTAAACCTGTAGAAAGAATAAGGGTAAATTAGAGAAGCTCTAAAATAAGGTCTTGGTATAGACAGAAGCAATGGAAAAGAAATGTGCTGTAGGAAAGTCAAGTTATGTGGTAAAGCATTACCTACCGTACACCCCATCTTCACTTAACTTCAAGTGTGATTGAGGCATAATACAGTTCATCGATGTATAAGACATATTTATTCGTGCATGCTACATAAAAAAGACCGAGTTGCAAACTCAAGAGGGTAGGTAAAACGATGTAGACAGCGTTTTAAACTTTCTCCCAATTAACATAGCCTAAGTTTCAAAAAATGTTCATCAGAAAGATGGTTGATACAAAATTCTAAGACTTTTTGCTGCATCATTGCAAAATAGTTAGCAATCTTGAAATGTAAAGATTTCTGCAATATTTTAACAATTTATTTTATTGAAACATGTCTTACCGCGTTTCCCAGTCAGCATCAGTCGCTACGACCTTCCAGGAACCAAGCTCAAATCTCTCGACATTTACGTGACTCGACTCTTGTCTCAGGTTGTTACGAGGATTCGCTCCCACCTGTTGATTACCAAAATAATTTAACACATTGCATATCTATCTTCTATACTATTTATAGAGAGGTAACTTCTATAAGACCCCAATTGGCTTATAGCTAAACCGAAAAACGAAACACATGTGCGATAAAAACTACGCCCAGCGCCAACTATTGGTACTGTATGGAACCGAGGTGCCGTAACGAAGTGAGGGCGGGCCACTAGTGATTTTATAAAAAAGCATAAACGTGTAGAACGTTTGGATAGCCTTTAAGTTGTGGGTGAACCTGTGGAGACTTAAAGAGCGAGATGCCATCACATCATTATCTTAACCTGTTCCAAGGTTATCTGGGGTCGACGCAGTATGATTCCATCTTCCATTCGTCCATCTACAACCAATCCCATAAAAAGAGGACTTACAAAAGTAACCGCAACAGTTTCTCCTCTCTTTACGGTGGCTGGCGGTTGCGTTATGACATCCCCGAAGCTGGCGCCGAGCGGGGGGTTGTCCACCACCACGGGAAGGATCAGCGAGATCGTGCTGTCACTGTTATCAACTGGCTCCTCTCCTGGAGTCACGTCTGTACCCTGAGGACATTTAGTAAAACCTAAGTAAGTCCAGTTGTGTTAAAAGTAGACTAGGAGTCGTCGTGATGATTTTTACTTCTTGCAGTGTTGATGCTGATTTAAATTTGCCATAAACTATTAGGGGGATAGAAGACAGTGTTGCCGCTGGCGTCGCTAGAATGATCAAGCGTGTAACTAACTACCCGGACATGTCAGAAGATGTGCCACAGTCTGAGGGAAAGCAACAAACTCTTAGAAATTACTGCTCTGGCCTATGACACTATACCTGCAATCAACAGGCTATCGCTGCAGCAGCTGACTTTTATTATTATATTAAAATATCTTCAAGTCTTCTTTAAGGTTAAATTGCCTATTATTATTTTGATGCAACAGTCAAGAATCCCCCACGGCTTCAACCATCACCCATAACGAGTAGAAGTCATGGAAACAGAAACCCACCCAGAAACAAATACCATACTATATTCTACCATACTATATAGTATGGTAGGGTCATAGTATGGTATGGTGGTGGTATTGAAGAATATAATTTTACCTGCATGGCGGCGCTGGTGAGCTCCACAAACTTGTTTATGAAAATGTCTAACGTGTGCGGTCCGTAAATAGTAGACGCTGCTTCGTAACGTGCACCTGAACATGAAAAAAGATAGTTTTTTAGATTTTCGCGTTGCATTATAACTATGAATTATTAAAACGGGAATTAACGCGACGTTTATTTTTTAAGTACATTGTATGTACTTACTGCTTGACGTTTCGGCTACGTTGCAGCAGCCGTGGTCACAAGCGAACTGGCGGTGCACGGCGTCGTCTGCTAGGGCCCGGCAGCGAATCTTCGGACACCCTCACATTTTTTGATATTAAATCGCCACTAGTTGTAATGTCAGTGAAGCTACTCCGACACACTACACTAACCGTATCGGTGTTTGTTTGCGTTGCTAACGGCCTAGCACGGGGTTTGCACTTGTTAATGACTGGATTCCATGTTGGTGATATTTTAAATCCGTCCTCACGATTGAAAGTATTATACTTCTTAATTTCAATCGCTTCACGCACCATCCTGGTATGATAATGACGATCGGTGGAGAGGATTTTTGGGTCATGTAGTTCCATCCAGTGATTAACTCCCATTTCCAATAGATGTTCAGCTATGGCCGATTTGTTCGCCTGTCGATTTTTTATAGCTGCGATATGTTCCTTGACACGTTCTGCAATAGTCCGCTTCGTTTGTCCAATGTAAGAACTACCGCAACTACAATCGATTTTATAGACACCTGGAGTCTGAAACGGTATAACATCTTTTGGTGACCGCAGTTGTTTAGATATTTGACATAACGGAGTATATACAGTCTTAATGGAGAAATTCTTCAGTACTGTTCCAATTTTATCCGTTATGCCTTTAATATAGGGTAAAAATGCTGCCTGGCGGTTCACCTCTGGATGTCTTTCCTTCCTCTTTTGCCCTCTCAACAACTTAGGCATATTATATCCATTTCGTTGAAGTACCTCCTGAACATGCGCAAGCTCAGACTGGAGATGTTCAGGGTCGCAGAGGTTATGAGCTCTATTAGTCAACGATGATATAACTGCTTGCAAATGCCGAGGATGATGATGCGAGGAGGCGTGTAGGTATCGGTCCGTATGCGTGGGTTTCCGGTAAACAGAATGTGAAAGTGTACCGTCTTCTTTCACTCTAATCTGCACATCCAGGAATGCCTCTGCGACCCTGAACATCTCCAGTCTGAGCTTGCGCATGTTCAGGAGGTACTTCAACGAAATGGATATCTGCCGTCCTTAGCATAGTTGCAGTAAGTCGGCATTTTGACAAAACTGAGTTACATATACAGCCGTGATCACGATAACGAGATCTACATTTTCGTCTAATCCATTTCTTTGTATCGTTTTTCAATCCAAATTTAGCATTTAGAAATTTGCAGTAAGTCAGGCATTTTTGTTACTTTACTTAGCATAATTACAGTGGGTACACTTACTGCAAACTTTTTATTCAGAGTCACTTAG
Source organism: Cnaphalocrocis medinalis (assembly GCA_014851415.1). NCBI lineage: Eukaryota > Metazoa > Arthropoda > Insecta > Lepidoptera > Crambidae > Cnaphalocrocis > Cnaphalocrocis medinalis. The sequence continues at coordinate 5,489 of JABMDO010001012.1, forward strand.
CAAAACTACAGTAAGATATATATACTGTTTTCTTTCTTAGTAGGCTAACATATTTACTATATTAGTGGTCTAGTCTTAAAAACAGTATGATGCGTTACTGTACTTATGCTTAGTAGATCCCATAATCATTACCTTCAAGTTACATAACATAAAGACAGTAAGATGACGTGATACTGCATGTATGCTAAGTAATGATTGAAATGTAGGATCCAAATTATACTTACCATAAAAGCAGTATCATGTGATACTGCGTTTATGGCAGTATCAGTATTGAAATCTAACTTAAGTTCGAGTTCACCGTCAAAAGAAATGATATCTATACACTGATTCATAATCATGTAAAGTAAACTGACAGATGATAATGACAAGTTTCTATGCATTTTGACATTTTGCATGTGTTCCTATTCAGTTCCGATCACAGAGTACATTGTATTATGTTCCGATCTTTGGCCACTCTCATCCAGCCTTCGAATGTTATCATCCCATCTTGTCGCAGGGCGTCCAACACTACGTTTACCGAGTCGCAGTCACCACTCAAGGACTTTATGGCTCTAACGGTTGTCAGTTTTGCGGCTAATGTGACCAGCCCACTGCCACTTCAGTTTGCTAATTCGGTGGGCTATGTCGGTGACTCTGGTTCTCTGTGGGATTACATCATTTCTGATGCGGTCCTTTAGAGATACTCCGAGCATAGCCCTTTCCATAGCTCTTTCAGCGACTTTGAACCGGTGGATTAGTCCAGCCGTGGGTGTCCACGTCTCGGCACCGTAAGTCATGACCGGGAGGACGCACTGGTCGAAGACTTTCGACTTAAGACTTTGAGGGATGGGTGACGGGAAGACTTGGCGAAGCCTACCAAATGCTGCCCAGACTAACTAAATTCTTCTGTTGGGTTCTCTCTCGAAGTTGTTTCTGCCTAATTGGAGCGTTTGTTCTAGATAGACATATTCCTGAACAACTTCGAGAGGTACTCCATTAACAGCGACCGGTCTCAGATCAACGAGCTCGTTGAACATGACCTTGGTTTTATCCAAGTTCATCCGAAGACTGATGTGTTTGGAAGATTCAGCCAGGCTGCTCACCATCTCATGTAGGTCATGTAAGGTTTCCGCCAAGATGACGATGTCGTCTGCGAATCGTAGGAGTGATATGTACTCGCCATTAATATTGATTCCGCGCTCTTTTCAGTTTAGCGTTTCGAACATGTCCTGCAGCGCAGCGGAGATGGGTTTCGGAGATATAACATCTCCTTGTCTCACAGCACCTCGCAGCAGGACAGGCTCAGTTTGCCCATTTTGGAATTTTTCATTTACGAATAATTTAAACATCTAAAAATGGCATCCAACCGTTTAATATAATTCGTGAAAGAGAATTAAAATTTTTACTACTATTCAATAAAATACTCTAATAAATAGTTAAAATTTTTAAGGTTACTAAGCATAAAAACAGTAAAAACACACTTACTGTGTTTATGCTAAGTGATCTCTAGTCGAGATTTTTAAGTGATACTTAGTATAACAACAATAGTGAATTTATTTTATGTTTAAATTAACGGACATTACTTTTTTATACAGTAATACATAGGTGCTAACGCCCTCTTTCATTTAAAGTTACAATCACTGTGATCTGATAATAAACTAAGGAGTTATGGAAGATTTTTCGCACCAAAACTTTAACCGCGTTTTTTTCTCGAAACCGTCGAGAGCGTACTTACTGCAACTATGCTAAGGACGGCAGATATAATATGCCTAAGTTGTTGAGAGGGCAAAAGAGGAAGGAAAGACATCCAGAGGTGAACCGCCAGGCAGCATTTTTACCCTATATTAAAGGCATAACGGATAAAATTGGAACAGTACTGAAGAATTTCTCCATTAAGACTGTATATACTCCGTTATGTCAAATATCTAAACAACTGCGGTCACCAAAAGATGTTATACCGTTTCAGACTCCAGGTGTCTATAAAATCGATTGTAGTTGCGGTAGTTCTTACATTGGACAAACGAAGCGGACTATTGCAGAACGTGTCAAGGAACATATCGCAGCTATAAAAAATCGACAGGCGAACAAATCGGCCATAGCTGAACATCTATTGGAAATGGGAGTTAATCACTGGATGGAACTACATGACCCAAAAATCCTCTCCACCGATCGTCATTATCATACCAGGATGGTGCGTGAAGCGATTGAAATTAAGAAGTATAATACTTTCAATCGTGAGGACGGATTTAAAATATCACCAACATGGAATCCAGTCATTAACAAGTGCAAACCCCGTGCTAGGCCGTTAGCAACGCAAACAAACACCGATACGGTTAGTGTGGTGTGTCGGAGTAGCTTCACTGACATTACAACTAGTGGCGATTTAATATCAAAAAATGTGAGGGTGTCCGAAGATTCGCTGCCGGGCCCTAGCAGACGACGCCGTGCACCGCCAGTTCGCTTGTGACCACGGCTGCTGCAACGTAGCCGAAACGTCAAGCAGTAAGTACATACAATGTACTTAAAAATAAACGTCGCGTTAATTCCCGTTTTAATAATTCATAGTATGAAAAAAGATATTGAAAGGTCACCAAAACCATCTAAAAAATAATAAGCCAAATTGGGATGCAGTCGTTTAGTTTTAAGAACTGACAGGGGTCCCGCTAACCGCAAAACGCTTCCGCACTTGCCTGATACTCTTCGTAAGTGCAGAGGTAATGGATGTACTCGTTAGTCATCCCGGACACGATAACTCTAGACTCGTAACCCTGAGCCTCCATGGCGTCTCCCACGGCCGCTCTCAAGCGGCGCCCAGCCATGGTGGTGGCTTCACCCGGGACACCGAGGATGGCCAGGCCGCCGAGCCAGATGAGCGACGCTGAGACGATGTGAGGGTGCCAGGGCACGGGGAAGTTGGCCCTGCAGGAGAATGTGAACGTTGGTTACTTGAAATCGTCTTCCAAGACGAGCCAACAAGCAAAATTGCAAGGGCACTAGCTAGAGTTTCTCAAAACGTATCGGTGTATTTTAGAACTCTGAATCTTTATTCTTATAGTGAAGGTTTTTAGACCTGTACTATCATTCATATAATTCTAAACTGTTTGCTGATTTATGGCAAAATACGAGGCATCAAGGGGTGACAAGAAGAGTGACAACTCAGTCGCGCAGTCTAGTAGTTTATAGTGCATCCGCCCGACCAGGGCGACGCAGCAAAAGTGGCAAGTTAATTCGGCTACTTTCGCTAGTCGATATGACGAGCCGCTGGGACAAGCCCCTACCACTGCCAGAGATTAAATCCTCGCCTTAGGCACTTTACCATAATTAAACAGGATTAACGAGTGGTAACTTACCCTTCCGGTCATAAGCAGGATGGGTTTCGGCGCGTGGCACTCGACGTCCTCGGGCGTGGGGGCCGCGACCACGTTATGGCTGATGGCGTCCAGCAGAGGATTGCCTACTATTGTACCCTGGAAAAGGGTTCAAATTGATCATCATCAACTTTGGAAGACTTCTGAATTGAAGACTGCTACAGCAATAATATACTAAGAATGATGATAAGAATGATCCAGTGACTGCTGTCGAAACCCTGCCACCCGTAGGTAGGGCACCCAATCAATAATAAAATTCTAATATGTTGCTTAAAATCGTACATGTATGAGTTGAAAAATATTGATACAAGTTCAAGAAAAAGATCTATAGCTTACGTGAGTAATGTTAAGTGTGTTGGCGCCATCTATTGTTCCTGCTGCGAAGCTATGTCCCATGGCTGGCACGCAGCCACTGACCAGCTCGTCCTGAGAAAAGGATTTGATAATTATAATAGTTAACTCCTTAAAAAAGCCTGCAACGAAGGTACCATCGACTCTCTTACCTCGCAAATGTTCAAGCACGTCGGTGACCACTTACCGGGAGGCGACACGCTTGGTGCCGACCGCAGAAATTAGGTAGCTTATACCCTCAGGAGACTGCTGCCTGTGCTGCTATTTAGCTACGTGGTTTTTAATGGCTTTACATCCATCAGACGATCGACTAGGCCTCGTTAGCTATTCGGCATGCAAAAATTGATTTTTCAAATTTATGTGCGTATTTCTACCATTAACTAGGCGGTGAGGGAAAACATTGCGAGGAAGCCTCCACGTCTCGGTAAGTTTCTGAAACGTGTACCCATGATTTTGTAGGTCTAATTCCCCTGTTTGCGAAGGTCAGACCATGATTTATCAGGTCTGATTCCCCTGTTTGGGTCGCTTTATTGTAATTACCTAACTCCCCAAATCCTGAATCATGATCTAAGCGTACTTCCTTCCGAAGCGATAGCTTTGGACGCAACTGGGAGATACACGGTAAGTTGAGAGAGACTCACATCAACGAAGGTCCTGTTGACGGTGTCGTAGCGCGGCACGGTCTCGTTGGCCACCGCCACGAACTGGTGCAGCACGGCCAGCTCCCCGCGCAGCTCCAAGCCTGGCTGGCTTAGCACTTCCTGAACAGATATATAATGTTTGGGTCAGGTCTATTCAAGGGATGTTAGCAACTTTTGCAAAGCCTGGCTAAGTTTCATGCAATAGGCAAAATACTTTGGGTTATTTTAAGCACGAATTCGCGAATCAAATCCCTCAGGTAACACTAGGGAATCTTACAGGGACAAAAAAACAGTTGGACACTACCAGTGACTATGGTACCTATCTGAGTTCCATGGCAAATTCGTATGGGACTCTCTGGCTTTGGTACAAAATAAGTAATTTCTGAGCTCGCTGCCTAGGGTCCTCTTGGGTCAAAGGCCCGTAGCTTTTTGCCAGCCTTTACCTAGTTACGCCACTGGACATTACACAAACGATCACTGAATCTGCCTCGTAGACAACAGTGTCGAAGATCCTGGTGCATTCAAACACTTCAGCTTTTCTACAAAACATCTCTCTGAAGTATCTTCCACAATGGAAAAAATATTCTTCAGATCACTCACCAAGGCTCCCTCATAGACAGCTGTTCCGATGATCCTTGTGCTCTCAAACATGTCGTCTCCTGGTCCAACAGCGAAGCACCTCTCCCCGGCAGCGCATAGCAGGAACTGGTGGTCGCACGGGTCGCCGCTGAACTCGCAGCGCGCACCCATGATGTTGGGCGAGATATCGCCGAGATTGGACGAGAAGAAACCAGCTACTACGCTGCCCTGCAATAAATATAAATATGAATGACTCGCCCTGGTAGTTATAAGGAACATCTGTTTAATCTAGGTGTTACAGACATCCCTCAATGTAGAGCATGCATGAAAAAGGACGAAACAGCCGCCCACGTACTAGTGGAAGGTGCAGAGCGGTGGCCCCTTGCCGGGCACACTACTCGGGGCACCCGGGTAGTCTCCTGCTGGTAATCTTCAGCAACGTAAAGACACAAGGTAAGGCAAGGTTGAGTGTCTTTCCAAGAAAAACTGGGCTTGTTGGAGTGAAAGCCCTCACCCCTGCCAAGCCCAAGTGAGCACACCTGAAGCCTGATTGCAAAAAAACCTGTTATGAGAAGAATAAGTAACCCGCCATGTTTTATTTCGGGACTTATATTGTACTATTAGTTCTGGACTGAATCAACAGATGGCATTGAGTGTCGAATGCATCGCGCAAGTGTTTCGCCGTTTTGGTTTATCTTGTCGTAGTATTTAGAAATAGGATAGATATTTTGGTATCTTTCACCACGTCATGTAGTCGGAAATGTCCACAACCCTGGTCGTGTCGCCCCATGGAGCGCATCAATGATATCTTTATGAAATTAAGCTTGGAGTACCGCAAGGGAATATATTAGGACCTTTATTATTTCTTGTTTATTTATGTACCTATGTATAACATTTATTGCGCATAATATTTATTTGAGATTATGATATTTATGCTTAATAGCTAATTACAACCGACGAACTAGTTTATCTGTAACACCTGTATGCATTAGTATCACCGCAAATTGTTTGTCAATGCCTAACGATTTTTTTTCTTATGAGTGATTTAGATCAGCTCACTGATATTGATTTCCCTGCAAAAACAGATAGAACAGGCATAACAATTACAACTGATGAAATATGGTAATAATAAGGTGATACATCAATTTTACTCAATATTTTTGAGTGCTTTTTGAATAGGTAGGTACGCCAAAAGTATGGGCCATTCTTTAAAATTAAAATTCATTATTAAATCAATATTCAGATTTAACACTTCTTCAATTTATTATCATAAGTCATATCAGTTACGATTAGCATTCGAGTATTCTTTTTTCTAAGATTATCTAATAACTATGACATAACCTATAAGTACCTTAAGTATTTTTATCTTTAGATGAATTAGGATTATTATTGATAAATACATTTATTTGTGTTATTTTAGGATTGAAATTATCGTTCCTTAAACATTATGCCAAAACTTATTACTCCTGACCTACCCCCTGACCCTGACCTACCCCTTTATTACAAGTTGGCAGCTGGCAGCGCACTTGTGACTCTGCAGGCAGGTAGGCGTCTGCCTGCTACGCCAGTAGCCCATAGACATGGGCAGCGGCAATCGCTTACCATCAGGTGATCCATTAGTCCGCTATCATCACACATAGACAAAAATTAACGCACCTTGCCAGGCAATGTCCCAGGGTTGAGTGCCTTCTCCAGTCGCACCGCCGCGTACCCCAGGTTATCGGCAGACACCAGCGTGTTCGTCATGTTCATACTGGTGGTGTGGACTGCGAACCAGCTCATCACCCCGTGCAGGGTGCCGTCTTCGCGCACGATGCGGACTTGGGTCAGCGTGTCGTCTGTGTTGTTGTCATATCTGAAAGAATTGAGCCGTGGTCAGTATTTTGCGCAAAGACAACCCGTTTAGCGCAGGCTGAGACGCAAGGGTTTGATTTCCGCACCAATACAAAGGTTTGTTGATGAAACAGCAGATATTTGTGTTGGGTCTGAATATTTGTGATTCCTTCGTTGTCACACGTCACAGAAAACATTAAGTAGTTTGGTAGCAGGACAATGTATGTGATACCTACTGTCTCAATTTATTTTCATTTATTTACTTATTTAATAAGGTCCGCCAACAGCCAACAGCACATTTATTTTGGACTACTTAGCATAAATTTTCTGTCCTTGTCACTGAATAGGTACTTACTTTGCACTAAGGAGAGAGCACTGCCCAAGCGCATCGATGTTTTTCAGATCATTCAAAAGTGTAAATGCCTCGTTACAATCGCAACTAATGTGATTAAGGATTATGCGATAAAAGTATAATCTACGAATTACCACATCACCTTATTGTACTGCCTATTGCTGATGTTTCACTTATTTATTTTATTTCTGTGCAATAAACAATTCTACACATCTATACATCACTCTTGCAACTAACCTTGCTTTTTCTTCTGGTGGGTTATAGTCGTATGAATATGGAGATCTGTTCATGTGAGCATTCTTAACTTTGGTCTCCCCGTAGAATAGACGAGCAGGCACCATGTTGTCATGGGCTCTCACTATACTCTGCAAAAAAATCACTAATAATCAGTAACTGTCACAAACTTCTATATCAGGACAAGAAAGCTTGTCCTAGAGCATCAATTACCTACATAATGTGCATATTATCATTAGCAGAAGGTTAAGGAAAAGCGTTAACAATTCCTTACATAGCTTTTTACATAGCCATAACTTGTCCTCAAATTCATCAACCAAGTAACGGAATTCGGAAAGTAAACCAAAGCTTCGTTCATTTTAAATAAGAAATACAATAATGAAGTAAATCTTAGATCAACCTAAGATTATGGAGCAACTGATAAAGTGCCTACCTATAAGACAATGATGTCTGAATAACCCTTGGGATAACACTGACGTAAACAATTATCGTAACATAATCGCTGGAGAAACCGAGAATAGTAACTTCGCGCAAAGAGCTTAGCAGGTATCATTTTATAAGATGGGGGCAAACGAGTAAATAGATAACCTGATGGTAAGCAATCACCGCATTACATGGACACTTGCAACACCAGATATCAACTGTTCGCCGGTCTTTTTAAAAGACAGACTCTTCTGAAGGTTTGAAGTCGTTCGAGGTAGTTTCTTGAGAAAGACTGGCAGTATTGAACTCGCTGTTCAATACTGTCATTTATTTGAATAATAGGGGTGGAACCGTAGTCGAGGTTACGCAGGGTATAAATACTGACAGGACTTACTCTGGACTTAGACTGGAAGTAGCCCAGAGGGCAGTGGAGAGAAAGCTGGTTGGAGTGACAATAATGGACCGCAAAACAAGCTTCGAGAGTATGTAAAGCAAAGTCGCAGATGTAACAGAAAGAGTGGCGCACTTAAAGTGGAGGTGTTCAGGACATGTCGCCCGCAATGAGGCATCATGGTGTAAGCGTCTTCTTGAGTGGAAGCCATGGGGAAATAAACGCCGTCAAGGAAGACAGATGCGCTGGAAGGACGACGTGAAAAGAGTAGCTGGCTCAAACTGGATGCAAAGAGCGCAATGCCGGAATGAATGGAAAATGCTAAGGGAAACCTACATAAAATTGTTGAAACAGGCTAAAGAAGAAGAGAAGAGGACTTACTCTGGTGATGCCGCTGACGTAAGCATTGAAGGTCTCGCTGGAAAAGCCGAGGATGCTGACGTCGAGCAGGAAGTCCTGCAGGTAGCCGCCGGGCGTGCTGTGCGTGTGCTGCCCCGTCAGGATCACGTTACGGAGGCTGTATGTGTCGCCGTACAGCTCTTGAAGATTACGGACTACCTGGTGAGTGAGGAATTTCAAGCCTTTTAAGTTTTACTAGGGGTATAGGGTCACAAATTCTCTAACTCCATAGCTGTTTACGTCTGCCTCGTTGTCGGCTTCCATCAGGTAACCATTTTATTACGATGCTAGTCCATCTTTCTAAGTCCATTCAACAGACTGTAACCTGTGTGCCTAGGATGTTATGAGGCTGTGTGTGAAGCTAGCTCCGTGGGTTCTGAGGCGCTCACAGGAATCTAAACAAAAAGCTGTGAGAGGGCGCCACTTGCTTTAACTCTCCAAGCAAGAAAGAAATTTATCAACTAAAGGGAGTCAAATAAAAAGATTTTAAGTATGAGGGCTGAATTTGTATTTTTAAATAAAGCATTGTAAATACATGCAATAAAAATAATTAAATTTTTGTTTCTGGCTTCTAAACACTTAATTTTAAGAGTTAAAATTAAACTTAAACAGGTAAGTTTATTCTAAGTTACAAAATATTTATCATGTGATAGAACAAGAACAGTTATCATAAATGCTCGTAAGAATAACAATAGGTAGAAGTTAATTTTCATTCTTTGAATAAAAAAAAAAGGAAGTTTATTTTCATTTGTAAGTTAAATCGAACAAATACAAAGTAGTTAAAAGGTATCTAACTCATGATATATTGGACGTAGAATAGCTTATACAAAATAAGTTATCTTACTTTACTCAAAGATATTATTTAGGTTGTATAGAAAATAAATCATACTCAAAACATTATTTAGGTTATATAGAAAATGTCCTTACTCCGGAGTAGAAATAATAAAATTAAAATGAGTACCTTAATAGAAGCATTATATACTACTTAATGCTAGGTAGAAAGGGATATTGTTGTCCCACGAAGCCCACGGAGACACCTCCAAGTATCAGCACACATGGCTGACCGGTTATAAATCCTGGGGTGCTCGTTGGAACGCCAGACCAACATCCTTGCATAAAGAGGGCTTTGTATGCCTGAAATGTGCACACAAAGAAAGCATTAGCACAGCAAGCCAACACAAGATGGTGCAGCTGTGAGAAAAAAAGTGTTACATAACACAACACGTGGTGCGATGCGACCAACCAAAATCTTCAGTGCACAACAATCGATGCACTAAAGTATTAAAACGCAGTAATAGGCGTAGAACAAAAGAAAAATAGAAAGTAATAAGCAAGCGTGCTTACCCATGAGGAAGAAGTGATGCGAAGTATTTCAGCCCATCATTATATTTTATATAAACAGTTATTTAATACAACATTTCGTAGCCTAAAACAATGGAAAATTGGTTAAGCACATGTGGGAATTACTTGGGAAAAGTGAAGATGAGAGTTACGTAATCACCCATGCCAACTTACCGGCGACGTCAGAAAAAGGCGAATCAAAGATTACTTATATTCATTTAAATAGCCAACATAGCCACTCCCGGCGCAAACTTTTCGACATTTTGGATTTTCAGATATCACCAAATAAAAAAAAACAATTATAAATTAATAATCGACGCCCTGCGTCCAAATGAAAAATGACAAGCACAATTTGATTGATGCCAAAGGGAATCTGTATATTTTTTTAAGTCAAAGACATGTATGGACGTACGGCCTATCAAAACGTTAAAACGCAATACAAAATATTATTGAGTTCAATAAATAATTGAAATCTCAATTAAAAGAAGAACAATATCTAATTATGGAAAATAAAATATTAATTTTAATGATAAACAGTTTGAGACTGAAAAATAGATTAAAATATTGAATGACAGAAAAGCGCTGAGATTCCTGGAAAGAAGTTGCAACAACTGACGCTAGATGGCGTTAGTGGTATAAAAAGTGGGAAGATTAATGTTAAATTTTAATATTTTTTATGAGAGTAAACAAAATAGGTAACGACGTGTTACAATACCTCCTCAGTTACAAAAAAAAAGGAAAAAAAAGAATTTACACAAGGGAATACAAGTTCAGAATATCAGGTATGTGGTCTTGAAAAGGAATGTCGATGGATGCATGTAGATTAGAGGTATATGAAATAAACTAAATACAAATTATTATTTATCAAAAATAAACTATACATAAACTAAATAGTCTGTCATAATATTATAAGTGTGAAGGTTTTCTAAATGGAAAAGGCTTAATTGATAACGGAGTTTCCAGCCGCTCCGGATGTTAAGGCTTTCATTAAGGAGTCATCACACCGCTCCATGTCTATTGTGCTGAGGGAATATAGGAATAGAAATACATAGACTACAATATTTTTGAATGGCAGGACTGGGCTTGAGGCTTAAATTTAAGGAGTTCCCATTTACCGCTCCCAGAATAGGCTTATTTATAGAGTTTCTGAACCGCTCATGGTGTTTAAGGCTTATTTATTGAAAAGAGTTACCAAACCGCTCTTGTTATACTATTTCAGATTATGGTATATAATATAGACTACACAGATAGGGAAAATATCAATAGAAAACAACTATGAATAGAGAAAACTAGATATTTGCAATCTTGTCAGACAAATACTATAAAAGAAACTTCCTTTGAAGAGATAAAAACTAGAAATCACCAGCACATTATGAACAATAATTATTTAGAACCATGCATCCTAAAAGTAGGACATCCAACATGAAGAATAAAAAGAACCACCAAGCTCAAGACAAATATAAATGTGACCATTATGCGGTCCGGAGATGAATTCAAGTCATCAACCTTAACCATCCGAATCATCTTGACCTAAGACCAATATTTAAAGAAAGCAAAATTTTTATGTAAACAATAAATGTCAAGTAAGGGACTTATGTTTATAAAAAATATTAATAATAATAAGCCAGAAACAAAAGATAAGAAAAGAAAAAAATCACAGCTTTCTGTTTGATCCTGTTTTGGAAAAAGTCGAGGCCTTCCCGTTGAGGCGCCAATGTAACCTGTGTGCCTAGGATGTTATGAGGCTGTGTGTGAAGCTAGCTCCGTGGGTTCTGAGGCGCTCACAGGAATCTAAACAAAAAGCTGTGAGAGGGCGCCACTTGCTTTAACTCTCCAAGCAAGAAAGAAATTTATCAACTAAAGGGAGTCAAATAAAAAGATTTTAAGTATGAGGGCTGAATTTGTATTTTTAAATAAAGCATTGTAAATACATGCAATAAAAATAATTAAATTTTTGTTTCTGGCTTCTAAACACTTAATTTTAAAGATTTAAAATTAAACTTAAACAGGTAAGTTTATTCTAAGTTACAAAATATTTATCATGTGATAAAACAAGAACAGTTATCATAAATGCTCGTAAGAATAACAATAGGTAGAAGTTAATTTTCATTCTTTGAATAAAAAAAAAAGGAAGTTTATTTTCATTTGTAAGTTAAATCGAACAAATACAAAGTAGTTAAAAGGTATCTAACTCATGATATATTGGACGTAGAATAGCTTATACAAAATAAGTTATCTTACTTTACTCAAAGATATTATTTAGGTTGTATAGAAAATAAATCATACTCAAAACATTATTTAGGTTATATAGAAAATGTCCTTACTCCGGAGTAGAAATAATAAAATTAAAATGAGTACCTTAATAGAAGCATTATATACTACTTAATGCTAGGTAGAAAGGGATATTGTTGTCCCACGAAGCCCACGGAGACACCTCCAAGTATCAGCACACATGGCTGACCGGTTATAAATCCTGGGGTGCTCGTTGGAACGCCAGACCAACATCCTTGCATAAAGAGGGCTTTGTATGCCTGAAATGTGCACACAAAGAAAGCATTAGCACAGCAAGCCAACACAAGATGGTGCAGCTGTGAGAAAAAAAGTGTTACATAACACAACACGTGGTGCGATGCGACCAACCAAAATCTTCAGTGCACAACAATCGATGCACTAAAGTATTAAAACGCAGTAATAGGCGTAGAACAAAAGAAAAATAGAAAGTAATAAGCAAGCGTGCTTACCCATGAGGAAGAAGTGATGCGAAGTATTTCAGCCCATCATTATATTTTATATAAACAGTTATTTAATACAACATTTCGTAGCCTAAAACAATGGAAAAATTGGTTAAGCACATGTGGGAATTACTTGGGAAAAGTGAAGATGAGAGTTACGTAATCACCCATGCCAACTTACCGGCGACGTCAGAAAAAGGCGAATCAAAGATTACTTATATTCATTTAAATAGCCAACATAGCCACTCCCGGCGCAAACTTTTCGACATTTTGGATTTTCAGATATCACCAAATAAAAAAAAAACAATTATAAATTAATAATCGACGCCCTGCGTCCAAATGAAAAATGACAAGCACAATTTGATTGATGCCAAAGGGAATCTGTATATTTTTTTAAGTCAAAGACATGTATGGACGTACGGCCTATCAAAACGTTAAAACGCAATACAAAATATTATTGAGTTCAATAAATAATTGAAATCTCAATTAAAAGAAGAACAATATCTAATTATGGAAAATAAAATATTAATTTTAATGATAAACAGTTTGAGACTGAAAATAGATTAAAATATTGAATGACAGAAAAGCGCTGAGATTCCTGGAAAGAAGTTGCAACAACTGACGCTAGATGGCGTTAGTGGTATAAAAAGTGGGAAGATTAATGTTAAATTTAATATTTTTTATGAGAGTAAACAAAATAGGTAACGACGTGTTACAAGACATGACCCGCCCATTCCCACTTCAACCCGGCAGTTTTCTTGCCTACATGAGTGACTCCAGTTTTGGCACGTGTTTATAGAGTTCCGTATTCTGTCCACTCCACCGAGAATACTACGCTCCATAGCCCTTTGGCAAACCTTAAGTTTACTATAAATTATATGAATGTCACGATTTCTGAGATCTCAGAATTGAGTAGGTACCCTTCTGAATTAATTCTGAAATGTTTATCCGTATTCATTAGATTTACCACTTGCCAGATGGTAGCATCAGTAGTAATGCGTAGGTACCTAGTTACTTAAAGACATTATCTATATTTTAATCTTCGTTGTAAATTGAGATAATGCAGTATAAATCTACATTGATAAAAAAAATATCCTATTCATCATCACTTCATTCATCGTAATCAGCGTCCAAAGACTTCGCTTAGAAGCATGGGTACGCTTGATCCGTTAGTTCCCTAAAAATTTTCAAGACATTACTTATAAATATAAAAAATGCAGAGGAACCTACGCTTCGCTCTAGCGACTATGTTTGATATCTAATCATGATTGATCTCACCTCTCTCCTAACAGCAATGCCCACGGACTGCAAATCGGTGGTCACAAATACCACCCTTGTGGCATTCCTCTCGAAGATGAAGGCGCGGGAGAACTGCCTCGTGTGGATGCCTGTGCCTCGCTGGGTTACCTCCGCGTAACCCATCTGTGGAAAAACAACAAAATATAACAAATGGGTGTTCTACCAATGATATAATGTTTCAGCCTTGGCGACCAATTTCAACTACCAGCCAGCCATACAGTGCACAACTGTATTTGCAGACACAAAGTGCACTCTCTGTTTCCTTACCCATATTTCATATAATGCGGCCCGGCCTTAGTACTCACATTGTTTATGTGGCTCTTGAGCAGTAAAGTGTGACGACCGCTGTCTATACATTTGCCAACGTTTGTTCAACAACTTTCCGAAATTCATCGAAAATTTTTTGCAAATTTTCAAAAGTCATAGACACATAAAAGGTTTGTTCATTTCAGAAGGTTGATAGAAAACGTGGTTAAAGGGAGGTAAATATGCACATACCTATACTCCCTGTATCAGGTACATTCTGTATGATCATGATAAATTGAGTATGACTATGTTAATCCAGCACAGTACATTAACTTTTTTAAGTAAATGATGTTATAAGAAACAACTTAAGTAGTAAGACATTTAGAGAAAATATACTAGATTATATCTTCTACATTGTAGCCAGACTTAAAAGGAATGTTTTCTTAGCTGTGCAGACTTGTCAAAGACAATATCTTAAAGTAAATGTTTTGGTAGCACTGCATTTCTTCCGGAAAAGTTCCTAGAAGCGCAAGGCTTAC
>JABMDO010001013.1:0-30000 GCA_014851415.1 Cnaphalocrocis medinalis
TTCGATTGAAGAAAATTTGACAGATTGTAGTAACTTGATGTGCAGGCCACCGTACAATATCGCACAATCATAAATCGTTCACACAAATCAGTTCGCAACCAGCCATCAAGAGCGCCGCGCGTACTCATGTACATTTCTTTTCTATCAAATATATTTCAAGTTCAAAATCATAAAGTTTTATCATTTCTCAAATCATATTGTTTCGGCTAACCCCGAACATAAAGATATTCTCAACTCTTACATGCGAACTAAACTGAGGAAATCGGGAATAAAAGGCACATTTACGCATCCGGCACGATTGTTTTTTTTTTTTTATACTTCGGGCTCATAATCTTGAATTTTATCAATTTGTCTGTAACAAAAGTCTTTAAGCCATATGGCAATTTATGAGATGTTGTGTGAATTTATTATTATTTAAAAGTGGCAAATAAAAGTTACAGAATCATTTAAACCAAGATCAACTTTAGACTCTATAAGACAATATGACAAAACAGAGATTAAAGTTAATCAAGTGCCTAGCTAGAGCGTAAGAACTAACATTAAAAAAAAAAGTAAAAAGCAAAAGTTACAAAGAGGTTAATACTCCTTTAAAATGGTATATCTGTGCATATTTACATCCGATTATTCACATTTTTTGCTAATTATTCTGAACAACATTTTGTTCTATGACTTTTGGAAATCGTCATCACAAATTTGGTCACGTGACTTGTTTATTTTGTATGGGGAGTCTATAGGCCAAAGCTTGACCACAATCGCACCTGATGGAAAGCGACGATGAGGTCTAGGATGACACGCGTTTGCCTAGAAGATGCCTGTTCACTCAGTTTTAAAAAGTGGTTGAACAAGTATTCTGAATAGTTGTAGAAGACGTGGTTAAACGGATGTAAATGTACACAGATACATTCTATATTCACTCCTCTACCTAAAGGTTGTCTGGAAGAAATCGCTACGAGCGATAAGACCGCCTTACTGTACTGTCTAAAGCTGTTGCTTCACTCATGTATTCAATTTCTGTGCAATAAAGAATATCTATCTATATTAAAATGTGTGCGCTAATGTGTTGTATTGTTGTTGTCAGCTGACGGCGGCGTCGGCGCGGCACGAGGTGTACGCGGGCGGGTACGCGCTGGACCCCGCGCGCAAGCCCGCGCGCGCGCGCGTGCCGCCGCCCTCCAAGGTAGGCCCTGGCCCTATACTCTAAACTGGAATTCAAGACCAAAAAATCTACGACAGATAGGCTTCTTCTGAGAAAGCACGCTACATCTTAGACCTCATTGTCACTCTCCATCAGGTGAGATGAGGTCAAGTGCAAACCCATCTTATATATAAAAAAAAGATACTTATGTAATTTTCAAGTGACGTTTTTAGGTTTCGCCAACCTTTTTAAAATTATTTTTCTTAATATGCAAACTACACTGTCAAGTTTCCATACATTGTTAAAATGTTGTAGGTAGATGCCAAATGTTATTAACACCTGAAGTGTTACAAGCGCAATAGCATCTTTGAAAACTAAAATTATGGATGGTTATGTTTTTATTAAAGGGTCTTGTATTTATGTGAAAAAAGTAAATAGAGTCAAAATTACATCATCGAGTGTTTTTAGAAAAAAGAGGTATACTATGGTTCGGTGGCCAGCACATCAAGTTACTACAATCTGACAAATTTCTTCAATCGAACCTCACTTTTATGTCAAACGTGTTTGGTTTAATATCAACTGAGGAAATTTGACAGATTGTAGTAACTTGATGTGCTGGCCACTGTACGATCATTTTATTGCAGTAGCAACATTGTAGTAGATTTTTTGGTCTTGAATTCCAGTTTTGGGTATAGTGAAGTAAAAGTAGAAGAAGTAAGTACCATCCAGACAATACCGGCGCGCACCAAGAGGTTTAACTCCTCGTTCCTGCCCCGAACCAACAAGTCATGGAATGCGCTTCCAGTTCAAGTGTTTCCTCCTTACAATCCTGGGTTGGGGTGAGAGTGACAGAGTCAATGGACTTTGTGTTCTTTTGTGCCTGTCAATCTCATATTTGGATCTCACAGCCGCTTACCATCAGGCAGAGTCGTATCATCTTGATTATTCTCAATTTAAAAAAAAAGTAAAGTATCAGCCTATATACCGTCCCACTGCAACACTAAGGCCTTCATCATAGAAATCGAGTCATCGCTACTATGATGCAATAAGGCTTAATCACCACGCTTGCCTAATGCGATGCGGTGATCACAAATCCGAGCTATGTTCGAAAAGACGCGTGGGGTCACTGTTAAGGGCCCCATATGCGGTACGCTTTTTTTGTGGTATTACTAGATCGTTAACGATTTACTTCGTCGAAGATGATATCGGAAATTCGCAACAAAAACTCATGCAATCATGAATATCGTAACGATGAATCGACTGTTAGATATGTGTGGGTTCCGTCATTCTCAAATAAATAAATTATCAATCGTTTCGTGTGTGAGTGTCATTCGTGATGCGATCAATCGTCACGATTTTCATCAGATCGATAGTACAGACGAATCGTATAGTCCGAGGCAAGAAAGTGTAGTTATGACCTTGAGTGCGCAGAAACCAATTTTGATAGAAAGTCTTCTTTTTTACAAGTGCGCAAAATAACGGTCATCGCTATACTTTCGTGCCTCCAGCTATACCGTATATGGGCCCCTTTAGATGCATGAGCGTTGTGAGTACATGTAGCTGTCTGGTTGGTGTCAGATCCCGATGTCCGCGGTGGAGATGCCGGGCGGCGAGGCGGGCGCGCTGTTCCTGGACGTGCAGTTCGGCGCGCTCGACCCCGCGCTCGACGCGCTGCACGACACGCAGGTACACACTACACACAACACAACACTACACAACACAATATACACACCACTTACTGTTAAGAGCGGTTTACATTCAGACAAGTACAGTAGCGAGTTAAATTGCACCTAATGTAATGCACCTAATGCTTATCACGCCTAAGTGGCCTGACGTGACTTGATGGCCACTTATGATCTACCTAAGGGCTGGAGATCAGCAGAACTACTCCAAAGAAAACAATTTCCAAAAGTTGTTAAAACTGCATTGGATAGTAATCAGTTCAAATACGGATATTCATAGCATATTTTGACGACCCGTTTAGCGCAATGGTTTGAGCGCCGGTTGAGACGTAAGGGTCGCGGGTTCGATTCCCGCACCAACACAAATGTTTGTTGATGAAACAAATATTTGTGTCGGGTCTGGGTGTTTGTAGTACCTTCGTTGTTTCTGGTTTCCATAGCACAAGGGAAAACCTTAGTTTGGGGCCAGGACAATGTATGTGATGTTGTCTCAATTTATTTATTATTACATTTTTATTATATGTATAGATAACACGCTTCATAAATTTGTCGAATTTAAAAAAAACCTTGTAAAGTGAACTGATTCATATGGCTTCAGAACTTATAATTATAACTAAAAAAAACTAAATCTTCATATCTAACGGCATTTTTGGTATGTCAAACCGTTAACATTCCTGTTTCCATGGTCTCTACAGCAGGTGACGTCGCAAGCAGAGACGCAACCCGTGTCCACGAGCCACGAGACCACGACTGAAGCACCCTCTAGTACCTACCCCAACACTAATAGTATGGTGAGTACACACCATCTGCTATACAGGATGTCTCCGTAAACATTTACATAATATAATAAAATAATATAATAAAAGCATTTATTAACCAAAAACACACATTAACAGTAATAAAAGTTCTTTGACTCCCACACTAGGCAAAGCCTGTCTCGTGGGTATCAAATCATATGGATTTCCACTATGGCTAATTGTCTAAAATTAAGTTTATGACTACAGTGACAAACTGAATGTAATCTTTAAAAAAAATCAAAACATCCCTTTAACCACGTGTTCTCTCAACCATTCTGAACAACATTTGTTCAACAACTTTTCCAAATTCTTTGAAAATATTTTTGACCATGTCACGTCACCGACTTGGTATGGAAACATGAATTTTTTTTATGCGAATATTCAAAAGTTATAGAGCAAATGTTGTTCTGAATGGTTGATAAAACACGTGGTTGAAGGGATGAAAATGTTCACCCAGACCAGGAGACCAGGTTGATTGGTGTGATTGTCTGGAGACCTATTTTTGAATTTTCGCTTCGTCCAAACAAAACTACTCGTTTTTATTTTATTTTATTTTTATTAAGTTTAAGAAAACATACAGCTTTTTGTATTCCTTATGAATAGTTTAACTTAAATATTACTTTAGCCAAAAACAGTTTCCAATGTTAATTATAACATGCTTTGCGAAGACTATAAGTACTTAGGTATATAAGTAAATAAAATATTATTATTTCCAAATGTTAATAAAGTAGTAAATAAACACGAGGTATATCTAACTCTTACATACTAGTTTCTTAGTGTTTTATGCGAAAAAGAAAAAAATACTTAAAAATATCAATAACAGTATTCTTATGTATATATGTTATTTTATGTATTCCTTCAATTTTCCTTACGGCGCAAACAAAAGTACGTAGTTTACAATTAAATATGTCAATTGAACTGTAACGCGTATTGTGTATGTGTGCAAGCACGAACAAGAAACTATTTTTAGAGTAATTCGTTTTACATGTAGGAACGAAAAAAACTGCATTGGAATTGTTTTGCAAGTCACGTCGTCTCGTGAGTCGCATGATTCATAATTTTCCCTATTTTTGAAATCACTCGCTTAGTGTGTCGCCAATCTTGTCAAAGTATAGTCCTTTTCACGAAAAGAGTCCCCCGGATTTTTGATGAACTAAAATGACATGGCAGTCTACGTAATGAGTGGGAAAGAGATAGAAAGCCTATTTGTATGACAAGTGGCGCCGCTCCCAGGGGACTTTTTTCGTAAAATGGACTTTATAGTGTTAACTCGTTAATATTTGACGTAAATGCGACCACTCGCCTAGCGGGAACGAGTGGTTTACACCACTCGTTGCAAATCGCAACAAAATTTTTCTTTTTCTCTTTTCTCATATTTACGTTACACCGAATACCGGTCCTACAATAAAATTGTAATACCTATTATAGAATTGAGAGTGAAACGAGTTAACACTATACCTACTTTAGCAAGATTGGCGACACACCAAGCGAGTGATTTCAAAAATAGGGAAAATTATGAATCATGCGACTCACGAGACGACGTGACTTGCAAAACGAGTAGTTTTGTTTAGACGAAGCGAAAATTCAAAAATAGGTCTCCTGGTTTATTTATTACTAGCGGCCGCCCGCGACTTAGTCCGCGTGGAAAAGTAACTTTTTACCCCCCTTTCAACCCCTTACAACCCCCTTTTCGCAATAAAAAGTAACCTATGTTCTTTCTCAGGGTCTAGAATTAGATTTCATTTAAATCCGTTGAGTAGTTTTGGCGAGAAAGAGTAACAGACAGAGTTACTTTCCCATTTATAATATTAGTTAGGATTATTTATCGACAAAGCAAAACTGTTGAGCGATGTGATGGACGCTTACGATGGTTGGTTGCAGCTAAGCGAGACTCTCTCGTCGGTGGCGGAGAGCGCGCCGGCCGCCAGCCAGCCCGCCGCCGCCGAGCCCACAGTCACAAACACCACACGTGAGTCTGCTCTGCTATACCCGGGGTATCAATCTGCCCCCGATACCTAAAAACGATATACACAGCGTATAGTCCGAGGGAAGAAAGTGTAGTTATGACCTTGAGTGCGCAGAAACCAATTTTGATAGAAAGTCTTATCTTTTACAAGTGCGCAAAATAACGGTCATCGCTATACTTTCGTGCCTCCAGCTATATCTGTAAACATTTATACCCCTTGAACCACAGGTTTTACCAACTATTCTAAACAACATTTTGCTTTTTTTTTTTTATGTGATAGGTAGCAGACGAGCAGACGGATCACCTGATGGTAAGCAATTGCCGCCGCCCATGGACACCTGCAACACCAGTGAAGTTACAAGTGCGCCGCCAACCTTTTATCCCCTTCCCCCCCGGGTGGGCCTCCGGTACCCTCACTCACTCGACGAAACACAGCACTGGGGCTGCTTCACGCCGGTTTTCTGTGCTGTCGCCATGCATAAATTTGCGTCAAATTTTCTGATTGACTGGCGTGTGAGCACGCGTTGACTAATTGGCAGCTCACTTTTGCTACAGTCGCCACGGAGTGAACAACTAATTACGCCGTAATTCTACAAATGTTGTTCAAAATGGTTGATGGAATTGTAAATTCGTCGAATTTTTTTTCGACTTCCCATACAATATAATATTGTTCTGAATCATTGGTAGTAGACGTGGTTCAAGAGATGTAGATCACAGATACACCCTGTAGTATATAGTTCGAATTCGTCCCATAACTTGTTTGAAAAAAAAATTAAATGTGTATTTTTAATTATCGGAGGCAGAATTATACCGGATCCTTTTGTTTTGTTGTGTGAATTTTCTAGCTTTTTAAGTTTGTGTATTTTTTTCTCTCTTTACGTGGTGTGATTTTTCTATTTTTTCTTTGTTAAGTGGGGTACTCACAACGCGATAACGTGTAACCATGATAACGTCTATCGGCGATGGCAGTCGGTTCATTGTAATTACAAGATGGCATAGCACCAACTTTTTTAGGAAATTGTAGTGAATATGTTGCAGTCAAAACTCTCAACTAGTCAAAAGCACTATTGATTTGCAAAATCAGTCAAAAGTACTTTTGACCGAATGCTTTAGTCAATAATACTTTTGACTAAAATAACATCAAGTACTTTTGCCTAATGAGGCTGGTTAAAAGTACTCGTTACTCCACTCCACTGGTGTTGCGGTGACCCGTCCGCTCGTTTGCCACTTCTAACATTAAAAAGATATCTTTATCGCGTTTTGAATACCTACTTCTTTTCCGCAAGACGCACAGTGCTAGAGCAGCACGGCACTATGCCGCTGTTGGTGTAAAAGCTGTGCTAGAGTGAGATGGGCTTATGTTACGCATTTCGCCTGATTTTTACGCTGGTGATGGTAAATGGGTCGGACATTTTTTGTTGTGTATTTTGTTTGTGTGTTTTTTCGAGTATTTTATTTGCATATATTTTGTTATTGTAATGGTTTTGAATGGGAAATCTAGTGGATGCCGTTATATAGACGCCAGGTCCAAATTCATCGTCATTGCTTGGTGATTTCAGTCCTATTTATTTATTTTATTACGATATCTAGCAGAGTTCCAGCCCCTTCTATTATTCTGGTTAATAGTTATGGGTGTTTAAAGGATGACCTTTACTTACTCATAAAAAGTAAATAAATTGAGACAACATGAGATACATAACATTGTAAACTTGTAAAAATCCTCCCTGCATCGCTATTTAGGTCTGCCGCGTGACCTCTTGTTTGTTACCCATACTGTGGTTTTCTTTGCCCAAATATCGTTCGGCATCGTCAGACTTGACCAGCTCGGACAGTCTTTCGTCACTTATACGTGTTCAGTAGGCCTAACATGCGCACCGCGACTAAATTTTGTCGACTCTCGTTCGTGAGAGCGCATCCTTCTATCCCGCTCATCGCTCAGTCAGGTGAGCGAGACGCAACTTGCTCCGACAAAATACGAGTGTCGACAAATTATCTCGCGGCGCGCATGTTAGCCCGGCTGGAGCGCGGGATAGTACGATTGACTAATGTTTGTATGTGTCGTTTGTCCAGTGGAGAAGCAGCTCACAGCGTCCATGAAGCAGCTGTCCGTGTCCGCGTCCGAGGCGTCCCTGCCGCCCGCGCCCGCGCACCCCCCGCACTACCACCACCGCGCCAAGACACCCGCCAACGTGTACCACGCCGTCACACACCACCCGCCCGTGTACGCCGCCAACGTGTACGCGCCGCAGGTAACTATAACACTACGCGCACCACCGCGCCAAGACACCCGCCAACGTGTACCACGCCGTCACACACCACCCGCCCGTGTACGCCGCCAACGTGTACGCGCCGCAGGTAACTATAACACTACGCGCACCACCGCGCCAAGACACCCGCCAACGTGTACCACGCCGTCACACACCACCCGCCCGTGTACCGCCGCCAACGTGTACGCGCCGCAGGTAACTATAACACTACGCGCACCACCGCGCCAAGACACCCGCCAACGTGTACCACGCCGTCACACACCACCCGCCCGTGTACGCCGCCAACGTGTACGCGCCGCAGGTAACTATAACACTTGTACTACAAGACATGACCTCACATTACAGAATCAAACGGAGGCTTGTTCTTAACAGAAGATCGAACGTCCAAATCCGAGAAAGCAGCTCTGGAGATCTATTTTTGATTCACTCGTGTGACAAAGCGCTAGCGCATGCGACGTATGTCACATTCGTCTTCCAAGTCGAATACACCGCGAATTATTCAATAACGGACCGTAAAAGCGTTTACGTTCGGTTATTGAATAATTCGCGTAGGATGTTGGAAATGCGAAAAAATAATCGAATTTCAATGTAATGACAATGACAACAGACGCTTATTTTGACATTTAATCTATCGCTTGGAAATCTTGGAGTCACTCGCCTAGCAACGAGTGGGTGAGGTCACTCGTTGCGATCAAGTCATTAAAAAATGCTGAACTACGGACGTTCAGTAAAAATCAGCAGAAATCGTGCACTAGTCTCGACGCGAATGATCAAAAATATAACTTCTCAACTTTCTAAAAAATATCAAAAGTAAGCTGACATAAGACAGACCCCTAATCGATGCTTACGTAATACTTGAGATCGAAAAAGTAGCCTATGTTACTCTCCATCTCTTCAACTATATCCACTTAAAAAATCACGTCAATCCGTCGCTCCGTTTTGCCGTGAAAGAAAGACAAACGTACAGACTGACACACTTTCCCATTTATAATATTAGTATGGATTACAATTACTTAACCGCTGGACTAACACGGAGGAGACCCTAACACGTTGGCCTGGACTGAGCCAGGACCGTTTTTCTTCTACAGAGATCAGCCGGGCTAAGATGCGCGTCACGAGATAATTTTGTCGACACTCGTATTGCGTCGGCGCAAGTTGCTTCTCGCTCACCTGACTGAGCGATGAGCGGGATAGAAGGATGCGCTCTCGCGAAAGAGAGTTGACAAAATTTTGTCGCGGTGCGCATCTTAGCCCGGCTGGGGAGTGTTAGTTCTAAGTGGGCCGTTTGTGTTCGGAAGAACCTATATAAATTTGTGAAATACAGTTTGTTCGTTAAAAGAGTAGTTTTACTTTACCGGCAAACCCCATAACGTTTCAGAAGTTGTATTAAATCGTGTGATTTGGTTGCAGGTGAACTCCACGAACGCGTCGCTGACGGGCGCGTCGGCGCTGACGGCGCCGCAGTACCCCTCCAGCGTGACGCTCACGCAGTACCAGCCCATCATCAACTCGTACCAGGTCGTGGTGTTATATCCGATACGTTCGAATCTTCTTCGTAATTCGCTATTTGACAGTTGTAGAAATAAAATATAAAATATTTTTTATATGGTAGCTTATAAGTAAACATTTATCATCCAATATGTTTTTTGCATTAAAACAACTTATTAATATTTTATTTTTGGAATATTAATCTCAGTTTTCTTTTATCTGTATCGACAAGTGGCGGCCATGGTTAATCTTCGTATGACGTCAGAACTCAATAAACACAGACCAAGTGTCAATAAACAAAACGTCAAGGTCAACGTCAAAAATGGAGAAAAATCGCTCAAATATTGAGATGTGACGTCTTATCATGGAGATGTCACGTTACACAGTGTTTTAGCGCGAATTTCAAACCAAAAGATAAAAAAAAAACATGTTTTCTTATCAAACAAATCTTTTTTGAAAAAAATATAATTGTAGGGGGGTTTAAAATAAGTTTATAGATATTATAAAATATATTTCAGAAATCTGTCAAGTAGTGAATTGTGATGTTGGCCGGTTTTCTTTCCAACCAGCCAAAAAATTTGAAAGCGGCGTGACGCTGCCGAAGATTTCCGGGCTCCTCACGTAGTTCGCTCGGCAGCTGGCCACTCCTCCAGCAGTACGTGCCGATCGCAGTTAACCTGCCGGGGTCAAAGATTTTATACTATAACAAGATGGCGCACTTATTACTTACATTCGAGCCTCGCGAGATGTCTATATATTGGTTAACGTCCTACTCTAATAAGGTGACCACACGTTTTAGCGTTTCGATTACAATTATTGTTAGTCAAACTTAGTCCACCCACGTGGGAGTCGGACATTGCGTTCTCTAGGAAACTCGTGAAGCCTATTCAAACTAGAAGGGCTATCACGAACGTTTCAAAGTATCGTATGAGTATTTATGAGCAATTTTGTAGAAAAAACACAAGTTCCAAATTAAAATTCCTTATTATGTATACGTACGATACGAAGAGACTACCGACTTTTCGAAAAGTTTGTGCTAGCCTTATTAGATTTTCTATTTACCTACCTATAATAATACACTCTGCGGCACCTTTAACCGGTCATAGCGTATTATTCATACAAACTTTACGAAAAATACTTTACGATTTGATAAATCAAAAATTAAATAGATCTATTGCTACACTTTTTACGTAACATGACTTTTTTATGGTCGTCCATTATCATGCAATTTATTCGACCATGAAAACTTTCCGATTTGTCCAAAAAAAATAAAAAAGTAAATCCGTCTTTAGATGACAAGCGAAATGGACACCCTATTCAATGCAAAAAAAAACTTTGACTAAATACTTACTTATGAAAAATACACCGCAACTTTTATAAGATTCACTTTTGCATCCTATCTCACAACAAGTGAGAACCATTACAAATAAATAATCACAATTTTTACACGTTATTTTTGTCGTCACAATAATACAAACTTTCAAATTATTTTTGCCGCCGTCATAATGGTGATGTCGAGACGCCAAGTGTTGCATATTGATTATAATCAAAACTACCATATCACCGACTTTTACATAAAAACAGTCGTTTATCATGGTTTAAAATAAAAAAAATAAAAAAGACTTTATTTATTCCAACGTATCATTCCTATAAAATAATTAAATATTTTGAAAGTTCCCCAGAAGAATAAATATAAACATTGCTTAAGTTATACCACAAAGGTATTTTTTTTATGATGGCAACCCATTAGACAAGGACATCATCCTATATAGCGACATCTCGCTCGGCTCGATATTCTGTAAAGAGATTTGGCATTTCAAAGCAACCTTTATTCCCACTACATAGAGTCGAAATTAACATTGCATTCATTTTCATAGTGCACCATCTTGTTTTATATCCAATATCTTTGGCCGGGGTAACATGCGCGCCGCTAGATAAAATAAGACGCTAAAATACTGCACGTCGATCCAAGATGCCGCCGACACTAAATAAGGTGCGAGTGTCGACAAATTTTTGTCGCGGTACGCTTATAGGTCTACAGGGAACAGGGCAGGAAGATTATGTGATTACAGACGTGTGTTTTATGTTCTGATGTGTTTTTCGCAGACATCATCGTCAGCGGCGGCGTACGGCGGCAGCGCGCTGTACACGGCCGCGCCGTACGCGTACGCGCACACGCACAGCGCGCACGCGCCGCACACCACGCACCACGCGCACGCGCACACGCCCCCCCACGCCCCCCACGCCAAGCACGCGCAGGTGTGTACACACACACACGCGCACGCGCACACGCGCACACGCACAGCGCGCACGCGCCGCACAACCACGCACCACGCGCACGCGCACACGCCCCCCCACGCCCCCACGCCAAGCACGCGCAGGTGTGTACACACACACACGCGCACGCGCACACGCACAGCGCGCACGCGCCGCACACCACGCACCACGCGCACGCGCACACGCCCCCCCCACGCCCCCCACGCCAAGCACGCGCAGGTGTGTACACAACACACACGCGCACGCGCACACGCACAGCGCGCACGCGCCGCACACCACGCACCACGCGCACGCGCACACGCCCCCCCACGCCCCCCACGCCAAGCACGCGCAGGTGTGTACACACACACACGCGCACGCGCACACGCACAGCGCGCACGCGCCGCACACCACGCACCACGCGCACGCGCACACGCCCCCCCACGCCCCCCACGCCAAGCACGCGCAGGTGTGTACACACACACACGCGCACGCGCACACGCACAGCGCGCACGCGCCGCACACCACGCACCACGCGCACGCGCACACGCCCCCCCACGCCCCCCACGCCAAGCACGCGCAGGTGTGTACACACACACACGCGCACGCGCACACGCACAGCGCGCACGCGCCGCACACCACGCACCAACGCGCACGCGCAACACGCCCCCCCACGCCCCCCACGCCAAGCACGCGCAGGGTGTGTACACACACACACGCGCACGCGCACACGCACAGCGCGCACGCGCCGCACACCACGCCACCACGCGCACGCCGCACACGCCCCCCCACGCCCCCCACCGCCAAGCACGCGCAGGTGTGTACACACACACACGCGCACGCGCACACGCACAGCGCGCACGCGCCGCACACCACGCACACGCGCACCGCGCACACGCCCCCCCACGCCCCCCACGCCAAGCACGCGCAGGTGTGTAACACACACCACGCGCAACGCGCACACGCACAGCGCGCACGCGCCGCACCCACGCACCACGCGCACGCGCACACGCCCCCCCCACGCCCCCACGCCAAGCACGCGCAGGTGTGTACACACACACACGCGCACGCGCACACGCACAGCGCGCACGCGCCGCACACCACGCACCACGCGCACGCGCACACGCCCCCCCACGCCCCCCACGCCAAGCACGCGCAGGTGTGTACACACACACACGCGCACGCGCACACGCACACGCCCTGTCGTGCATTACAAAGTAAACATCAAAAAGAGAAACGTGTAAAGCTTGGAGGGCACGATCGTCCTGAGTGGTGTATTAATAATAAGAATCCCTTCTTTCAGGAATACTTTTACAGGCCTTTAAAGATAACTCTGACATTCTCATTTTCAACGCAAAGCGCCAAGGGCGCTTCAGTACACAGTACACGCAGACACGCGCAGAGATGTCACTAAATAACCTAAAACGGGCTACACACGGCCCTAAAACGGTGGCGATATCGGGGAGGTGGTGGTAGAAATGAAATCGGCTATATTCTACACACGTCCCTGCCAGTCAATCCTTAAACGACCGCGCAAAAGACTGCACGTCGATCCGAGATGCCGCTGACACTATTAAACACTATTAAAGTACATTTAGAGCCGGCCCACACTACGCGTTTTAAACGCGCGTTTTACAGGTGTTTTGTAGTTCATTGCTGTTTAGTTAGAAGCTCTGTAAATAATGGCTAGAATCTTTCCAACAATGAACTACAAACCGCGCAGTCGAACCGCGCGGTTTCCGCCGTGTCTGAACCGGGCCTTAATGTATCAAAAATCGTCCTTATTTCGCTACACACGCGCCGATATCGCTCCTCTCTATACCCAAAACAGGAATTTAAAACCAAAAAATCTACTACAATGTTGCTATTGCAATAAAATGATCATACCATAGTATACCCCTTTACCCTTTTTTCTAAAAACACTCGCTGATGTAATTTATTTATTAGTAATTTTCATTCTATAATTAATAAAATATATATATTTACTTTTTTCACGTAAATACAAGACGCTAAGATAAAGATAAGATGGTGTTGCGCTTGTAACACTTCAGGTTTTAATAACATTTGGCATCTACCTACAACATTTTAACAATGTATGGAAACTAGACAGTTTAGTCTGCATAATAAGAAAAAGAATGCCAAAAAGGTTGGCGAAACCTAAAAACGTTACTTGAAAATAACAGATTTGACAGTGACGTATCTGTCGTAGATTTTTTGGTCTTGAATTCCAGTTTTGAGTATAGACGATAATCGTCCCTGATTTAGTGAACTATTAACCACATTTGTGTATTTCTGTTTCCAGTACGACAGTTCAGTAGCGTCAAGTAATAGTCTAACGAGCACATCCACGACACAAACCTCCACAGCCAAAGTAGCGACGACCAGCGGTGAGTGCTTTACGATACTCATGATTTAATTATCTTTATTTAATATTTTTTTATATTGAGGATAATCAAGATGACCTCATTCCGCCTGATGGTAAGCGGCCGTGAGATCCAAATATAAGGTTGACAGGCACAAAAGAACAGACAAAGTATCCATTCAGTCTGTCACTCTCACCCTGAATGCCTGATGAGGTGCTTTATTCCATTATTTAGGATTTGGGGAGTCTTGTTGAAATAATGAAGCGACTGCCGTGTGACTGTAAAACCCTTTTTACAATAAAAATACTCTTATGATTTGGCTCATATTTTGAGTGATGATAGTAGACCGTGTATAAGAGCTGTGTGGTGGTGTTTGCAGCGCACGGTAGCTCCAGCGCGTCAGCCAGCGCGGCCAGCGCCGGCGCCAGCGCGCCCGCGTCCGCCGCCAGCACCAACAGCGCCAGCGCCAACAACTCCGCCGCAGGTACCAGCTAGCTTTTATGTGATAGGTGGCAGACGGAACACCTGATGGAAGCGAACCAAAAATAGCCACCGCCCCTAGACACCTGTAACACCAGTAGAGTTACAAGTGCGCTGCCAACCGTTAACGAATAACGAATGCGGAATCCGAATTCGGAAAACGAGCGAGGCCGCATAGACCCTCTTTTTTGACATGTAATTTTTTGTAGACATATTTGTAGCTAGCCTTGTCAAGAATCCATATTTATTCTGAGTTGTTTGATTCCAGGAGCAGGTTACGCGGCGGCGGCGCTATACGGCGCGGCGGCGGCGGCGGCGGCGGGCGTAGGGGGCGTGGGCGGCGTGGGGGGCGTGGGAGGCGTGGGGGGCGTGGGCGGCGCGGGCGGCGCCTACGCGGCCTACGACGAGCAGCTCATGAGGACGACGAGTACGCTACCACATCATATGGTGAGTTCGTAAACTGCTTACACTGAAAATGAGGTCCGGATATTGGAAATTATGCGGATTCCAACACTTCGCGGACCGAGTTTCGACACTTTTACGGACTTGATGGCGCAGTTGCTTAGGCTAAGTCAATTTAGGAAACTACATTTTCTAAATTTTCTTGGGTTTGGGAGTTCTGGGTTGACGCCCCCAGTTATTGTCTCCTCATGAGGCAGGTACCCAGAGTACAGAGTTACCTAGTTTGAGACCAGGTTGATTGGAGCGATTGTCTAGCGCATTTATTTATTTCGCGGTCAGGGTTTCGGTACTCAACGACCCAAAACACAGAGCGTACACATACTTGATGGAAAACTTGGTTAAAGGGATGTAAATGTTCATAGATCTATACATCCTGTATTTATTAAGTAAAACTTTTTTTATTATTATTAAATGTGAAAGTATTAGCATAGAATTTTAAAGTGTGTGACTGTACAAAAATATAATAGTTCAGTGATAGTTGTCGATGAATGGGGGTTATTACGTGTGAAAAATAACAGATGGTGTACTTTAGAATTGAGGTATATCTAATTCTAATCTACGGAGTGATATTTTTTTTTATGTGAGATGTCACTAAACAACCAAAGTGAAATTGGACCTCAGTCTAACAGTACGCCATCTAGCGGATTTTTCAAACACGCTAGCCCCTATTCTCTCTCCTATAGTCTACATTTGACTCGTCAATGCGTGTGGTTGCAGGGAGGTTACTACGAAGTAGGCTACGGCAGCCGGGAAGGCACGTTCGGGCTCGGCGCGGGCGAGCGGTTCGGCAGGACAGACGCCGCGTCGCCGCAGCAGGTACTGTTTGGACATTATACTTTTTTATTTTTATGTGATAGGTAGCAGACGAGTAGGCGGATCACCTGATGGTAAGCAATTGCCGCCGCTTATGGACACTTGCAACACCAGTGGAGTTACAAGTGCGCTGCCAAGCTTTTATCCCCTTCCCCCCCGGGTGGGCCTCCGGTACCTTCACTCACTCAGCGAAACACAGCACAGGAGCTGCTTCACGCCGGTTTTCTGTGAGGCAGTAGTATCACTCCGGTCGAGCCGGCCCATTCTTGCCGAAGCGTGGCTCTCCCACAGTACACTCACACTTTACTCACTTTCACACATACTTTACTAACGCTTTGCAATCTGTATAATAAATAGCGTTATCTGCGGATCCAGGGTAATGTATGAGATGGTATATGAATGTTAATTGGTTCCAGGTCCCCGCAGCGTTACCCCCCGGCTACGCGTACTTCTACCAGCCTCCTCCCACAACCTACCAGTATGGAGTATACCCCACGGTGAGTTAATGCTATTTAAAAATTCATTAAATAATCTCAAGATACATAATTTAGGTACTGAGAACGTTTTCAAAAGTGATCCATTAGTAGTCTTACTTCATATAACCGGCCACTACCACGGCTGTTGTAACGCAGTCGAAACATCAAGCAGTAAGTGCCAGAATGTACTTATTAAATTTCGCCGCGTTTAGTCCCGGTTATATGAAGTATTTGTATAATGCAACGCGAAAGTTTAAAAACATATTATATTAGTAATCTTTACAGCTATTATAGTGTTGCGGATATCAATGGGCGGTGGTAGACGCTTACTGTGGGGGTTACTTACGCACAGAGAATTGCTACCTCTGCAGGCTACCGTTATCTCTATCACGTACGCTATGTCAGCAGATCAGGTGGCCAATTCTCGGTTTTCGCCTTCTATGTCGAGTCGACTTCATGGAACGCATAACCAATAGGAGAATACAGATTACAGCCCACATTCCTTACCTTGTTTTTCTATTGGTCTATGTGTTACATGAAGTAGACTCGACATAGAAGGCGAAAACCGAGAATTGGCCCTCTGACGATATGACGTCACTAGTGTGTCAATATACATATAAGCCTGCAGAGATGGACCTACATTATTAATTGCTCATTGATTTTATAATATACCTAGTAGTCACACAAGATGTAGTGCATCAATTCTCCCCGGTCACCAATGACACCAATGCCAGGCTAACTTGCCATCTGGCGATCTCTCTGTCTAATAAGTCAAAACGTTTGTATAACACAGTGCCGCACAGCGGCGCGCGCGCACTCACCCATCCCCCGTGTGCTTGCCGCACTCAATGCACTCATAGTAGCCAACCCAGAGTTTGATTTGTTTTCGGATGCTTGGAGAGTCGTATTGGCGGAATGCCTGAAATTTTTTAAGCGAGATGTGTGATAAATTATTTATATATTATGTAGTTCCTATTTAATTTTTTTTTTAATTTGCAATATTTTCTTTTCAAAAATGTATACTTTGTTAATTAATGTAATTGGTATCAATTGTACCGTGTTAATTAATTAAAAAAAAAAAAATAATAAGTAATGTTAATGTTCGTATACATTTGCAGTACGGCGGCGGGTCGTCGGTGGGCGGCGTGGGCGGCGTAGGGGGCGTGGGCGGCGTGGGCGGCGCGGCGGGCAAGGTCTCCACCTACACGCAGCAGCAGCCGCCCTACGACGCGCAGGACTCCTACAAGCCCGGTACACACACCACACACACCATACCACACTACACACACCATACACGCAACACACTTAACACACATCAAAAATATAGAGGATGGAAAATCCAGCTTCAGAATACGTCTTCTATGTCGGGATTTTGAAAAAAATAACTCGATTAAAGGTGCTTTGTGTGAAACGATATTAAATTTCATGATCGTCATGTACAGTCGAGTTCAAAATATGTATGTAAACAAAGTGCCTTAGACTTTGTTTAAATAGGTTGTATATGTCACGTAATCCACCTACTTAGAGTTGACTCTATTGAACTGTCATCGCCTTTGTCAGTTGATCAGACATTGACACATGTTATAGACGATACATTTATTTGATTAAAATAACATTTTGTAAAACAATTAATTAGGTTGATAGAATAAATAATAAGTGGTGAAGCAATAGCTTTAAATGTTGTTTCTTTTTTCAGGTTAGTTTATGAATAATGTAATAGTTATGTTGGTATGTTTGTGTTAGTTAGAATAATTTTGTTGTAATAAAATAAATCTTTTTTCAGAGCAACACATTTTTGCTGTTCACACCCCATAATTATAAGACTTATTATAAAACAACATTTCTATAGCTAGTTACCAAATAAAATGGAAAAGTTAAAATTCGAGTTCATGGTGAAAGCCAGTGAAGACCCAAAAACAAATATTATTTGTGTAACATCGATCACAGATTTAGATGGCCGAACTTTCGCGATGCCAGATAAGTTACAACCTGTAAGATTACATGATGGAATAGTACAAACCCAAATCTTTCAGAAAGTAAAGACTACATTACAAAAACGGCACGAAAAACGACAGGTGTGGATATCCATGAACAAGGAAATGAAGGCGATCTATTGTGATGAAGATGGAAATAAACAGTTTATGGGATACCTATTGGAGGAATTAACTAAACCAGAAACATCTACGTCTGGAGCTTCAGAGGAGATTTTGGCAAGAATTGTGGAAAGCTTTGCTGAACTGAAGAAAGAGTCATCAAAACCAGTACATACGGGTAAAATGGTGGAAAAATTTGTTTTGGAAAAATTCAATAGCAAGATTCATAATGTGTCGCAGTGGATGGCTACATTTGAAGCGGAATGTGACCGTTTGGGGATAGAAGATGCTAGAAAGATTGAGATTTTAAGGTTATTCCTGGAAGACTCGTCGCTGGACTGGTATAGTTCCATGCTAATAAAACACACAATAAATTCAGAATGGGCAGTGTGGAAGAAAAACTTTAATGAAACATATGCAAATAAGGGTTGGTCGCCAATCAGGTACGCGATGTTATTTAAATACAAACAGGGCCCATTGCTGGAGTATGCGTTAAAGAAAGAGAGACTACTTTTGGAAGTAAATAGGTGCATAGATAAAATCACTCTGATCGACCTGATTGCCACAGGATTACCAAATTTTATTGCAGATAGGATAGATAGGAATAGTTTGAAAGAAACTGAGGATTTATTTAATAATTTAAGAAGTTTGGAACATATGGTTAACAAGAAAAAAAATGATTTATATATGGGATATTCTGAAAGTAAAATAAGAGAGAAAACTGTAAAGCCTCTGGTTAGTCCATGTAAAATTTGTGAGAAGGAAAATAAAGGTATTCGTTACCACCCTGAATCCCAGTGTTGGTTCAAAATTAAAAACAATGATAGGCCAAAAAAAGATCAAATAAGAAGTGTTAACAATTCAGAACTAGAGGTTGAGTTAAACGAAATTGATCCAAAAAACTGATAGTGCCGCCATTAATCAAAATTAAACTAATAATAAATGACACTTTGGAGACTTCAGGAATCTACGATTCAGGATCTAATGTGTCATTAATAAGTTCAAGGTTATTATCTTTAAAGAAAATACCCCCTAATGATAATAATGCGGGTTTGAAAACAATTAATGGCGTAAAAAAATCGGTAGGAATAGTAACATTAAAAATTAAGATTTTTGATATTGAAGAACTTATGAATATTTTTGTTATTGATGAGAACAACTTTGATTATGATTTTTTGGTGGGGCTAGACATTATACAAAAATTTAATTTAACTCAAAATGAGAATTTAGATATCACCCAAAATGTCAGCAATAATAATAAAGATTACTTGGAAAAACAACCTTTAGTCATAAAAAAAGATCCTAATATTTCAGGTAGTGATAAAAAATACAAAATAAAAGACGTAGGTACTACAAAGAAATATAAACATGATAGTATTAATAACGAGTTTAAAATAAACTTTAACGAAAATATAAAAGTCGAAAATTTTGATATTTCAGTAAATACTTCAGATCACAAAATAAAATCTGATATTGACCAATTGATACGTAAATATAGTTCAGTCTTTGCAAAAGACAAATATGATATTGGGACTGTAAAAGGTTACGAAGCACATATTGACTTATTGGTAGATAAATACTGTAGTAAGAGACCTTATAGGTGCTCTATTGAGGATATGAAAGAAATTGAACACCAAGTTTCGAAATTACTAGAAAATAATTTAATCGAGGAGTCTTACAGTCCTTTTGCCGCTCCGGTAACACTCGCTTTTAAGAAAGATGAAGGAAGGAAATCAAGGCTTTGCATAGACTTTCGCGAATTAAATAAGATTGTAGTTCCCCAATCGCAACCATTTCCGTTAATTGAAGACTTAATGGTCAAGACAAGGAAATGTAAATTTTTTTCAACGTTTGATGTAAATTCAGCTTTCTGGTCCATACCTCTGAAAATTGAAGATAGATACAAAACTGCATTTGTTACTCAGGAGGCACACTTCCAATGGACTTGCTTACCGTTTGGCTTGAAAACTTCATCTGCTATTTTCCAACGAATATTGAGTACTATTATAAGAAAGCATAAATTATCAGATTTTACTGTCAATTATATAGATGATATTTTGGTATTTTCTGAAACTTACGAAGAACACATTGAACACATATCCTTGTTATTAGAAGCGATTTTAAATGAAGGTTTTAAATTGAAATTTACTAAGTGTAACTTTGCACAGGACTCCGTAAAGTATCTAGGGCACATAATTAAAAATAATACTGTTACTCCGTTAAAAGATAATTTGATTGCTATTAAAGAATTCCCCATTCCAAAAACACAAAAAAATGTTAGGCAATTTTTGGGAAAAATTAATTTCTATGGGAAATATGTGCCAAACATTTCAATTATATTGGATCCTTTACATAATTTGTTACGAAAAGGAGAAAAATTCGATTGGACCGATAAATGTCAACAATCCTTTGAAACTATAAAAAAACTACTTTGTTCAAAACCAATATTAGCTATTTTTGATCCAGACTTGCCTATACAGATTTACACTGATGCTAGCATACAAGGTGTAGGTGCGATTTTGAAACAAAAACAGCCCAACGGTGATGAAAAACCTTGTGCATATTTTTCTAAGAAGTTAAACGACTCACAAAAAAAGAAAAAAGCCATATACCTCGAGTGTTTTGCGATAAAAGAGGCGGTAAAATACTGGCAACATTGGCTTATAGGGAAAACATTCACGGTTTTTACGGATCATAAACCTTTAGAGAAAATGAATATTAAGGCTAGAACCGACGAGGAACTGGGAGATTTAACCCATTATTTGTCGCAGTTTAATTTTCAAATAATATATTCTCCAGGCAAATATAATCTAGAGGCGGATTCTTTAAGTAGAAACCCGGTGTTAGAATCGTATGAAAATCAAGAAAGTAGTCTAAAGGTAGTAAATTGTGTTAAATTAGAGGATATACAAAAGGATCAAGAACAAAATTTAGATATAAAACAAGGTAGAAGTAAACTTATTTTTAAAAATAATATTTATTATAAAAAGATTGGAAAAAATGAAAAGATTATTGTAACGGAAGAGTTTAGTAAAAGTATTATAAAACATGTACATCAATACTACTGTCACATAGGACGACAACAAATGGAAAAGAAAATTAAACCTTTTTATCAAGCTACAAATTTATTAGATAATATAAAAATATATTGCGAAAAATGTGATGTCTGTATAAAAAATAAATCAAGGGGAAAATACAAGTTCGGACTTATGTCGCACCTAGGTCCCGCTACTTATCCGTTTGAAATAGTGTCTATAGACACCATAGGGGGATTTGGTGGAAGTCGTTCAACAAAGACTTATTTACACCTTCTTGTGGATCATTTTACTCGTTACGCCTTTATTCTAACTTCCAAAACCCAGAATGCGAATGATTTCATAAAACTTGTCCAAAAAGTAACACAAAATTATAAAATTGGTTTGATTCTGTCAGATCAATATCCTGGCATAAATTCCAAAGATTTCAAAACGTTTTTAGAAAATGAAGATATAGCTATAGTTTTTACTGCAGTCAATGCGCCATTTTCAAATGGGTTAAACGAACGATTAAATCAAACATTGGTTAATAAAATTCGTTGTAAAATTAATGAAAATCCTTCTAACAAAATTGCATGGACAACTATTGCTCATGAATGCACTGAAAAGTATAACGAAACTGAGCACAGTGTAACAGGGTTTTCTCCAAAATATTTACTGGAAGGAAAAAATGTAGATATTCTACCAGATGAATTGAAACAAAATATAAACAATAATCATCTATTGCAAGACAGAAAAATTGCCTTAGAAAACAGTATGAAGTCTCATAATTATAATAAGGAAAGATTTGATAAAAACAGAGAGCATTATGATCTAAAGGTTGGAGATTTAGTGTATGTTGAGAACGGGAATCGGCTTAACAGAAAGAAACTGGATGAATTGAAAATAGGTCCTTATGAAATAATAGACAAAATATCCAATTCTATTTACAAGGTGAATACAGGTCACAGAAAGTCAGAGTCAAACCTCTTCCACATTACCAAACTTATTCCCGTAGTATTGTAAAGTAGTAATACTCTGGGATTAAGGGGGGGGGGGGGGGAGATGTAAACAAAGTGCCTTAGACTTTGTTTAAATAGGTTGTATATGTCACGTAATCCACCTACTTAGAGTTGACTCTATTGAACTGTCATCGCCTTTGTCAGTTGATCAGACATTGACACATGTTATAGACGATACATTTATTTGATTAAAATAACATTTTGTAAAACAATTAATTAGGTTGATAGAATAAATAATAAGTGGTGAAGCAATAGCTTTAAATGTTGTTTCTTTTTTCAGGTTAGTTTATGAATAATGTAATAGTTATGTTGGTATGTTTGTGTTAGTTAGAATAATTTTGTTGTAATAAAATAAATCTTTTTTCAGAGCAACACATTTTTGCTGTTCACACCCCATAATTATAAGACTTATTATATGTATACACTTTAGGAATTTGTCACAGTACATATGAATATATAAGAAAACGACTTCCACTTTCTTATAAATATGTATTGTGACAAAGTCCTAAAGTGTATACATATTTTTGAACTCGACTATAGCACATTTTAAGTGAAAATAATACTTTATTTAGAAATGGAGAGCATCTCTATGGATAGCTTATGTATAAAAGTGTTTGATTAACTAATTAATTATGATTTTTATAAAGTTTTTTTGGAAATTATATTTTCAATTAAGTTTGGTTAGTTTAGAACAGTGACCGGCCCAAAAATCTTGAAATTCTCTAATTTTTAGAATTACTTACATTTAC
Organism: Cnaphalocrocis medinalis; assembly: GCA_014851415.1. NCBI lineage: Eukaryota > Metazoa > Arthropoda > Insecta > Lepidoptera > Crambidae > Cnaphalocrocis > Cnaphalocrocis medinalis. The sequence goes on from JABMDO010001013.1 coordinate 23,064, forward strand.
CAACTCATTTTTTTTATATAAAATGGGTTTGCACTTGACCTCATCTCACCTGATGGAGAGTGACAATGAGGTCTAAGATGTCTTCTTCTGCTTTCCCAGAAGAAGCCTATTCACTCTCGACTTGAAGACACCCAAATTGTAGCTCTCTGGAAATACAGAAGCCGGCAAGTCATATCGGTAAATCCTAAGATTTACCGTAGTTTGAGCTATTACAGTACCATATGAACCGTGCAGTGTATGAGTGTCGTGTGTGTGTGTTGTGTGCAGGCGGCCCGTACTCCGGCGCTGCGAGCAAGGCGGGCGGCGGCGCGGCCGACCTCACCAACGCCATGTACGCCAAGACGCACGTCGCGCTCAACAAGGTCAACGTGAGTACCAAGCAAACACTTACTAGCTTATTGTTGATTCAATGGATGTATCATCATCATTTCAGCCAATGAAGTCCATTGCTGGACGTAGGCCTCCCCCACGTTTTCCACACAGGTCGGTCCTGTGCCACCCGCATCCAAGCGACTCCCGCGACCTTCACCAGAGCGTCGGTCCACCTGGTGGGTGGCCTGCCCCGGCAGTGTCCTCCACTCAAGGACCTTTCCACCCCAACGGCCGTCTGTTCTCCTCGCAATGTGCCCTGCCCATTGCCACTTCAGCCACGCAATAGGCGTGACGACTGGGCTTAAAATTATATGAAATTGTTTGATATTATGATAGATTTGAAGTCGAAAATAACTCAGTGCATGTAAAAATTTAAAAATATTTCATGTATCGTCGAAATGTGAACGTTGAAAGTCGATTTTAAAGTGTTAAAATATCCAAAAATCCTGTTATCATTGTTATGAAAATCTTCTTTTTTACAAGTGCGTAAAATAACGATCATCGTTATTGTTTCATGCCGCTAGCTATGTATATCCGTGTTCCATATTTGTTGTTACATAGGGACCATTCAAGTATTACGTAAGCAGATTTTTTGGGAAATTTAACCCCCCCCTCCCCCCATTGTCAGCAAAAATTGGCGATAAAATATACTTTTTCTTCCTGAATTTACCAAAAATAAGCAAAGCCAAGACCCCCCCTCCCCCCATCGATGCTTACGTAATACTTGAATGGTCCCATACTGAGATAGGTTAAGGGGCTATACGAATGAAACTAGCGCCGCCAACCTATTTACACTGATTGTGGCGAAAATATGATATTTAAAACATTATTGCTAAAAACGGCCACTTTTAGAAATAATAAACTTTATTGTTACTTGTCGCGTGTTTTATATATTGTATTGCGTCTTGAAAAAATCAATTTACTTTTATCTAAGTCTGTAATGTTTTGCTTTCTTAAAAAATATCGTCGCCACAATCAGTGTAAATAGGTTGGCGGCGCTAATTTCATTCGTGTAGCCCCTTAATGGGGGCTACCGTGTGTGAAAAATTTGCTAGATGGCGTACTTGAGAATTGAGGTCCATATACACTTAAGTTTAGTGTTTTGTGACTACAACAACCAATGACGTCGAAATTGGTCCTCAGGAGGCCAATATTAATAACATAACTCCCTGCCGAGGTCTATTTTTCCCGACCACTATAACTTGGCTATCTTTAAGGCAAGAGTGAATAGGCATCTTCTAGGCAAACGCGTGTCATCCTAGACCTCATCGTCGCTTTCCATCAGGTGCGATTGTGGTCAAGCGTTGGCCTATAATAATAATAATAATAATAAAGCCCTTTATTTCTGAAACATATTTTACACATTTTTTACATTTCCAAAACTTATAATATATCTATAGTTTCAGTGTGCCTTGAGGCAAAGGCCTCCTCCAACTCTTTCCACTGTATTCTGTCGGTTGCCACTCTCATCCAGAGAGGTCCTATGGTCATTTTTATTTCGTCTTCCCATCTCCTTGCTTTTCGACCTCGGCTCCTTGCGCTGTCCCTTGGATACCAAACTGTCACTAGTTTGCTCCATTTCTCCTTTTTGCAGCGGAGCATATGCCCAGTCCACCTCCATTTAAGTTGGTCAATGCGTGATAGGATGTCTGCTACTTTCGTTTTTTGCCTGATTTCTGTACTTCTAACTTTATCCCTTAGTTTTAGACCCAGCATGCTCCTTTCCATTGCTCTTTGACACGTTGCAAGTTTTTCTCTATGACGTTTCGTTAGAGCCCAGGTTTCGCATCCATATGTTATGCAGGGTAGGATACAGGTGTCATAAGTCTTCTTTTTTATTTTAATGCCTAACTCCTTGCTTTTCATAATTTCTTTCAAAGCCCAGTATTTTTTCCATCCTGTTGCAATTCTTTTATCGATTTCTTTGGACATTTGGTCGTTTGGTGAAATTATCTGGCCCAGATATACATACTCCTCTACATATTCGAGTTTCTGTCCACAGACGGTTATGTCTATAGGAATTGAGTTTGTCATCATTTTGGTTTTTGATGAGTTCATCTCCAGACCTACTTCTTTACTTCTGTTTGCTAATGTTTGTACCATTTGCTCCAGTAGTCGTGGATTTTCCTCCAGTAGAACCAGGTCGTCTGCAAATCTCAGGTGGTTTAAACGTAGTCCGTTTATATTTAGCCCCAGATTATCCCATTCTAATTTTCTGAACATCTGTTCTAGCACTGCAGAAAATAGCTTTGGTGACAGTGGGTCTCCTTGCCTGACACCTCTCTCCACTGGAAAAGCTTCTCCACATGATTCCAGCCTGATCCTTGCCTTGCTTTTGCTGTAGATATCCTCTATGATCTTCACATAAAGATTATGAATTCCCTGCTCTCTCAGACTTTGCCATACTGCTTCGTGTTTAAGGCTATCAAACGCTTTGGAGTAATCTATAAAGGCCATGTAAAGAGGTTTGTTGTATTCGTTGTACTTTTGTATGAGCTGTTTGACTGTATGTATATGGTCGATTGTGCTGAAGCCTTTTCTAAACCCAGCCTGTTCCTTAGGTTGGTTTTCTTCGAGCTTGATAGTTATTCTGTCCAAAATTACTTTTGCAAATACTTTGTATATGTTTGAAATTAGTGATATGGGTCTGTAATTTCCTATATCATCTATTGAGCCTTTCTTGTATAATAATATGATGTGTGATTCTGCCCATTGATTTGGGATGCTGCCAGTATGTAAAATTTCATTGAATACTTCTGTTAGCATTTGGCTTATTTCTTCGATTGTTCCTCTAATAAGTTCGTTTGTGATTTTATCCGGACCGGGTGCTTTTTCCATCTTTTGGCTTTTTATAGCTTTTTCTACTTCTGATACTAATATTTCTGGTACATGTTCTGTTTCCTCACTATTCTTCTGTAAGATCTGTTCTGCACCGGCCATTGGCGTGTTTGACTGCATGTTTGAATATAGTAAACGGTAGTAGTTTGTAGCTATATTTTGTATTTTGTTTCGTGAAGTATTTGGCAATCCTTTGTCTCTCAAACTTGGTATCCATTCCTTTCCCTTTTCTCGAAGTTCCTTGAGCGCTTTTCTTGTACCTCCTGTTCTGTTAATATGGCTTTCTAGTATTTTATTTCTTCTATTTTTCCTATCTTTTCTCATATTTTCGCGTATCAATTTACTGAGGTTGGAGATTTCTTTCTGATTTTCTTTTTCTTTTTTTGATAATAGATTTTTCCGGTCTTCTATTAATTTTTTTGTTTTTTCTGATAGGTATGATTCTTTTCTTTTGTTAGGTTGTACTCTTCTTAATTCTTTGAGTTTGTTTTCTACTCTTTTATACTTTTGATTTAGGTCCATACTATCTGATATAACAACATCCATCTGGTCTTCTTCAATATCTGTGTATCCTGTTTTTAACATTTGAATGGCTTTAGGCCGTGACTTTTTTGGGCCCCTTGTGTTCAGACAGCTGCGTACCATACGATGGTTGGAATTAAAGTTTAAGTTTTGTATTACTCCTGTGTCACTAAACAGTCTAGGTTTGTTGGTCATAATATAATCTATTTCATTTTTAACTTTTCCGTCTGGAGACACCCATGTCCATTTGTTTTTCGGCTTTTTGCGGAATACTGAATTAAGAAGTGTTAAGTTTTTCTCAAGCAGGAATTCCACTAATTTTTCGCCGTTTTTGCTTCTTTTGCCACTTCCGTATTTCCCTAGTATATGCTCTTCCTCAGCTTTTCTAGCCCCTACTTGGGCATTGAAGTCTCCCATGAGTACGACATGGTTTTCTGCGTATTTTTCCGTAACTTCACTCAGTCTTTCGTAGAATGTCTCTATGTCTGTTCTTGTTGCTTGTTCTGTCGGCGAGTAGATTTGGATAACTGTCAGTGTTTTGGCGTATTTAGTTAGTTTAATATGTATAACTGCTATTCTATCTGAAATTCCTTCAAATCCAATTATGCTGCTTTTGAGTGTTGATTTTATCATAAATCCTACACCTCTTTGTCCAGCTACTTCGCCTTTGTGGAATAATATATAGTGTTCTCTCTCTTCTATTCCTTCTCCTATTCTGCGCATCTCGCTGATGCCCAAAATGTCCCACTTGATGTTTGAGATAGCTATTTCCAATTCATGAAGACTTTCTGGTGTTCTTAGGGTTCGTGTGTTGAGGGTACATATATATAGATTAAACCGACTTACAGTATTTACAGTATATGACGGGTTTGTTGGAGGGTAGTGGTCGTCTTTCCCCACGGTAACCATCCGGATTAGGGATCGACTTTCCCCACGGTGACCAGCCGGATTGGGGAATGTTGTTTTTGTTTTTTCTTTCTTAGTTTTCTTGCTTGTAATTCGGCTTCCGTTCCTCAGTTTTTTGTCGGCGTTTCCTCTTCTCTTTGTTCCTATTGTGCCTCATTTTATCAAAGGGGTTCACCTTTGTCAGTTTGCTAGGCTGCAGTGTTTCTAACTGTGTTGGGTCCTTTCCCTTTGAGAAATTACTGGGAGGCGTTTGTGGTGGTGAAGATGGAACTCTCTTCCTCTTTTCATATGTTTTCTCTTTTGCAGGTTTGACTATGAGTTGGTCGTATTTTAAAATCGCAAATTTTCCTGCTTTTCTGGCTTTTATTAGACTATAAGCGTTGGCCTATAGTCTAATAAAAAAAAAACGGCTTTCGCCTTCTATGTCGGGTCAACTTCATGCAACGCACACCCAATAGCACATAGATTACAGTCGACATTCCTTATTTTGTTCTCCTATTGATTTATGCATTCCATGAAGTCGATTCGACATAGAAGGCGAAACCGAGAATTGGCCTCCTGTTCTCAAGTACGTTATCTATACCCAAAACTGGAATTCAAGACCAAAAAATCTACAGCAGATACGTCACTGTCATATCTGTTTTGAGTATATACCGTGATATGGTGATTGGTTTTTTTTATGTGTGATGTCAAAATGTCACTAAACGACCAATGACGTCGACCTCAAGTTGGAACTCTCAAGTACGTTATCTAATCGGATTTTTCACTGGCGGTAGCCCCTATTTATGAGATATTGTCATCTGTATTTATAACGGTTGCGTGTGTTATCCGCAGAGCTACGACAAGGCGTCGTTCCACAGCGGCACGCCGCCGCCGTTCGGCGCGGGCTCGCACCTGTACATCCCCGCGCCGCCGCACCACCACCACCACCACGCGCCGCCACACACCACGCACACCACGCACGCGCAGCACAACCAGGTAACACAGACACAGAGACAGACACACACACACACCACCACCACCACGCGCCGCCACACACCACGCACACCACGCACGCGCAGCACAACCAGGTAACACGACCAGAGACAGACACACACACACACCACCACCACCACCACGCGCCGCCACACACCACGCACACCACGCACGCGCAGCACAACCAGGTAACACAGACACAGAGACGGACACACACACAACCACCACCACCACGCGCCGCCACACACCACGCACACCACGCACAGCGCCGCACAACCAGGTAACACAGACACAGAGACAGACACACACAACACACACCACCACCACCACGCGCCGCCACACACCACGCACACCACGCACGCGCAGCACAACCAGGTAACACAGACACAGAGACAGACAACACACAACACACCCACCACCCACGCAGCGCGCCCACAACCACGCACACCACGCACGCGCAGCACAACCCAGGGAACACCAAGACACAGAGACAGACACACACAGCTAGCACCACCACCACCACCACGCGCCGCCAGCCACGCCCCCACGCCAGCACACCTTACACAGACACAGAGACAGACACACACACACACCACCACCACCACGCGCCGCCACACACCACGCACACCACGCACGCGCAGCACAACCAGGTAACACAGACACAGAGACAGACACACACACACACCACCACCACCACGCGCCGCCACACACCACGCACACCACGCACGCGCAGCACAACCAGGTAACACAGACACAGAGACAGACACACACACACAGCCACCACCACCACCACGCGCCGCCACACACCCACGCACACCACGCACGCGCAGCACAACCAGGTACACAGACACAGAGACAGACACACACACACACCACCACCCACCACGCGCCGCCACACACCACGCACACCACGCACGCGCAGCACAACCATGTAACACAGACACAGAGACATACACACACACACACCACCACCACCACCACGCGCCGCCACACACCACGCACACCACGCACGCGCAGCACAACCAGGTAACACAGTACACAGAGACAGACACACACACACACCACCACCACCCACGCGCCGCCACACACCACGCACACCACGCACGCGCAGCACAACCAGGTAACACAGACACAGAGACAGACACACACACACACCACCACCACCACGCGCCGCCACACACCACGCCACACCACGCACGCGCAGCACAACCAGGTAACACAGACACAGAGACAGACACACACACACACCACCACCACCACGCGCCGCCACACACCACGCACACCACGCACGCGCAGCACAACCAGGTAACACAGACACAGAGAC
>JABMDO010001013.1:35000-45835 GCA_014851415.1 Cnaphalocrocis medinalis
ATATTGTTAAGACTTTTGGAGATTCGCATAAAAAAAAACAATCTTTCATTCAAAGTTGGTCACGTGACTTATTTATTCACTCAAGTATGAGGAGTCAAAAAAATTTCAACGATTTTTTTCAAAAGTCTTTGAATATCATGTTTATTCAAAACTAGTGGCCCGCCCTCACTTTCATTCTGGGACAGTAGTTCCACTGTCTACCACTAGATGGCGCTGGGCGTTGATTGAATCGCGCTAGTGTTTTGCCGTTTCGGTTTGTATAATAAGGTTTACCGATGTCTATAGATATTATCTCTTTATAAATAGTACAGAAGATGGTTGGTAGAGGTTAAAGGGAAATAAATGTTTCCATATACACTACAACCTGTATATTCGCGAATACCTGGAGTATATGTGAATGTTGTATTTCTTTTGTGTATGTGTAATTTATTGTGTCTACTTCGTCCGTCGCTGAAAATGGTTATATATTTTGGTTCCTGACTTTCGACGCATCTCTCAAAAGTTAAATGCTCTAAGTGGTAATCGATTATTTATTAGCGTAATATTTGAATAGTATCTGCTGTAAATTTGGAATGAATGTAGAAGGGGCGATTAAAACCAGGATTAAGGAGTAAATTCTTCTTTATTAATGAATCTTCTCATACTTGACCTCGTGGCCCGCTCTCGCATCGCTTCGGGACAGTAGTTCCAAAGTGAGCCAATAGATGGCGCTGGGAGTTGATTGCATCGCGTTAGCGTTTCGTACTTTCGGTTTACCTATAAACCGTGTAGTTGTCTATAGAATTTATCTCTTTATAAATAGTATAGATTACTTCACGACTTACGTCGTCCGCCATTCTCTTCTATCTCACTCGCACGTCATCCGAATTCAAACATCGTTCTCTTACCCATTCCTTATCATGAATTAGAAGTGTGACAATACCAATTTTATCTCATTTTTGTTTAAGTCAGTTCACTTAATTAAAATTAGAGTAAAATGTCATGTATTTATTGAAAAACTCATGATTGTATGTTAAAATTGCAAATACAATATTTAAAAAAAATACCGGTTACAGCCGATACTATCCAAAAAGCGTCATATACCCTGTGTTACGTATGAGTTATGACGTCACTCCACGTGTGCCGCATGCGATAGTTTGCGACATCTTGCATCGCATGCGTTTAGTTGTATTTTACTTAATTACTATATTCTTAGAGTTTGCTTTCGTTTGTAGATGGATGCCCGGGTGAACAGTAGTCATAATAGGCGGGTAAGTTAATATGTACACTGTATATGTTTATACGTAGTGATGTTCCGGATATCCGAACTCGTATACGTATTTTCTCGCGATTTTTTGATCTTATTAATTCCAATTCATATAATGAAAGCATACATCGTGACCCTTTGATATAAAAATGTTTGAACACAACATCAGTGTGTACAAATATATAAAATTCCTTTAATCGATTCCCACCAGGGATTTTAGGGAAATCCATAACCGAAATTATCGTACATCCAATAAAAAAAATCCTTAACGGTTTTTGAATCTAAAATGAAAGTCTCGTATCCGTTACAGAAATTATCCAAAATTATCGGTTTCTACGTAATAATTTCATATCCGTATCCGCAACCGAAGTTTCATATCCATAACATCCCTGATTCTCACTAATATCGAATACGTTCGGTGCAATGTCAAATACGGATAATTTTGATAGATAGTGGCAGTGTAGCTGTGTATACTATCCTTAAAGTTAGGGTATAAAATAAATAATGAAAGAAATAAAGATCTGCGGACTATGAAAGTAAATATCCGTATATCCGTATCCGCGGACCTACATAATAACGATCCGGCACATCACTAGTTTATATAGCACACCATATTTATTCATTGTTTATTTATATTGCACTACTTATATGTTTTGTCGCTATATCTTATATTTAGTAGTATTTACCCGCCTTTTGATATATTGCATGACTTTGTATTATATTGTAGTGTGTTTCGCAATATTATACCAAGCCTTGTGTTTGCAAAATATAATGAATTGATTTTATAATTATATATTCTATTGCCAGTCGCTGAGAGTTTCAAATTATTCGTGAATGGTGGATTTATATTGGATTGACTGTAATATCAATCCAACGAGAGTTTTTACGAATGAAAAGGTCGGTAGATGGCGCTATTTAGGCGTGACCTCCAACTACAAGTTGATGGGAGATAATAAGACATGTAATGTCAAAATCACCATATTATTTACGTGCAAAGCAAGTTGTTTTATCCAACCAATGGCGTCAAAGTTAAACCGCTTACATACCGCCATCTATCGGACTTTTTAATTGGAAAAACCTTCATTCAATCCGCCCAAAACGCTTAATCTTTAAACAGACGACCCATACAAAGTGGCCAGCAAACAGGACAGTTACCTTCGACTTTAAAGTGACTGTATAGCTTACGGCTCATACACTTTATATGAGCCGCCTGGGGTTTAACCCCTTCTAACGCGTTGTTTTTCCTTTATATATTTAATTTATTTATTGGAATTTCAGTAGGAAATTTGAAATGCCTATATGTATTGCCAATTCATGTAATTAACGGAAATGCGAAGTCTCCTGCGAAGCTAAAAAACTGATCAGACCGCCATTGTGCTTTTGTCAACGTAAAATAGTCCGAATCGTAAGTTGATCAATTTCCTAGAAAGCTGATCAGCTTTCGGCGAACGAAAAATTATTTAATGGTTTTTTATATAATTATACGGTTTATTTTTCGAAAATATGTCAGGTTTGGTTAGAACTGACACCACATCGGCTGACGTGCTGTGGGATAACCATCTTTTTTCGGGGGGTTGTGTCGGACTTCCCCGCGGGCGTTAGGGACGGCTATGGGGCAACTCGTCCGAGAATTTCAAGATTTTTTTTGTTCGTTACTGTTCTAACCAAACTTCACCAATATTTTTTGTTTAGTAGATTGTAGTCAGTATTATCAACACAAAAATATTAGTTAAACTCTGATCTTTAATCATGTGGAGTAAACTGACAGATGTCAATGTGTCAACTGCATACATTATCACTCAATCTGACAGATGCAAAATGTCAAAATTTATAGAAACTTGACATTTGCACCTGTCAGTTTACTCCACATGGTTAAAAATCAGAGTATAGTTTAGGTTAGAACAGTGACCAGCCAAAAACTCTTGAAATTCTCGAACGAGTTGCCCCATATCCCGTTAGGGCCAGCCGAGGGTGAGTTTAAAATACAATCCTCGCTATCTAAAACTATCACTTTGTCTCTTTCATTGTGACGCATTTGAAAGAGACAGAGCAATAGTTTACGTTATGTCAGTTTTAGATGTCAACTCATGGTAGCGCTACAGCTGTCCCTAACGAGCACTGGTGGTGACCGCAACGTGCACCGACATGCCACCTCCAAGGAGAATAGGCCTCACCTGTTCTAATCAGACGTAACCTATTTTTAACCGGCTTCAAAAAGGAGGAAGGTTCTCAATTCGACCCGTATGTTTTTTTTTTGTATGATTACTAGATTTTTCCGCCAATTATGAATGGATTTTTATGATTCTTTTTTTGTTTGGTAGGCCATCATTCAAAGGCGGTCCCATATAAATTTAATCAAAATTGACTAAATTGTTTTTGAAAAAAACATCAAAAACCAAAAATAAAGTTCAATGGTTTATATTGTGGCTGTAGTCTTGAAGTCTGTTTTTTAAATTATCGAAAATATTATTTAACATCGTTTGTTATTTTCCGTAGATTGATCAACTTACGTTTCGGACCATTTTAGTGTCCCCGGTGACTACAGACTTACTATCGGCCGATAGTTTAGTCGGGTTGGCCGGTTCGTATGCATCAAAATTTTTATATTCAATATTTACTGAATCACTGTAATGTGCGCATCTGCATACATCTTCATACTGATTAAGAAGCCGACCAAACTATCGGCCGATCAAAAGTTTGTAGTCTGCGGGGAGTCTTACGGTGACAGTTTGATCCCGGAATCGTGCGACTTACCTCCTCGTTTTTTCCCAGGAGAGTGGCGCGGGCGGCGGCCGGAACTCGTCGGCGAAGCCCCCGGCCAGCAAGCCCACCTACTCGCAGTCCTACTGGACGCCCAACTAGCCAACACACACCCTGGTGAGATATTTTTTTCATGTGATCATCAGTGATCGGATAAGGTAGTCCAATTTAGGGTCAACGACCACAAACGTAACATTGGAATAATAATAATAATATTTCACTACATCACATACATTGATCTGACTCTGAGATAGGTAGCTTAAGCACCTGTGTTACAGATATCAGAACCAAACAGTGGGATTACAATATACATATAATACTTTCTTTTGTAAATACATACTTATAATACATAGAAACACCAGACCAATACAAACAGACATGTTCATGCACACAAATGTTGTACTGTGCGGGGATCGAACCGCAACCCTTGGCACAGACGCAGCATTCACTACCACTGAACCAACGGGTCGTCGTTGGAATGGATACGCTCGACGCGTAAAATACATTTTCGTTTATTAAAAATTAAAAAATGATGTATCTTACTTCTATTAAAACCATTTATTTTCGACATTACATAGTCCATACATTTAAAGTTATAATAATTCAGAATTTAGAAACCAGTCTGCTTTAATTATGTAGATATTCCATTCAATTACTCACTCTGAGTTCGGTCACATCCCTTATTTGGTCTGACCAACGGAGAGGTGAACGACCTCTTCGTCTTTTACACCATCTGCATGGCACCGTTCATTTTAATAGTCGTATTCTTTATTGTCTAGCCGGATGGTGCATATGGTAGTGACCATGCCTCATACGCCAAAGGTTGTGGGTTCGATCCCCACCCTGGACTGTTCGTGCGATGGACACTTGTGTCTGGGTCCCTTTAACCACGTCTTCTACCAACCATTTTGAACAACATTTCTTAAACGACTTTTCGGAATTCGCATAAAAATAAATTCAACTTTTCATACTAAGTAGATCACTTGACTTGTTCATTTTGTATGGGGAGTCGAAAATATTTGGACAAATTTCCAGAAGTCATAGAACAAATGTTGTTCAAAATACTTGGTAGAACTGTTATCTGATATCTGTAACACAAGTGCTTAAGCTACTTAATACGGAATCAGGTCAACGTATGAGATGTTGTGTGAGAATTTATTACTAACTAGTGGCTCCCGGCGAACTTCGTTCCACCTACTTTTTGTTTAATTTCTCACCTTTAGACCTTCCTGGACTACGACAAATATTTTAAAACTAAATCAGCTCAATCGGCCCAGCCGTTCCCGAGTTATAGCCAGACTAACGAACAGCGATTCATTTTTATTTATATAGCCGTTCCCGAGTTATAGCCAGACTAACGAACAGCGATTCATTTTATTTATATAGATATTATAATTGTGTAATTACATGATGTGGTAACAAAGGGTCTTAATATAACGCTTCCTCCGAAGAACAAAGTCCAATCTCCTTTATTAAACATATCAAAAATTGGACCTTATTCTTCGGAGCAGAAAGTCCGATGTCCCATATTAAAAATATTGCAAATCGGACCTTATTCTTCGGAGCAGAAAGTCCGATGTCCCATATTAAAAGTATTGCAAATCGGACTTTATTCTTCGGAGCAGAAAGTCCGATGTCCCATATTAAAAGTATTGCAAATCGGACCTTATTCTTCGGAGCAGAAAGTCCGATGTCCCATATTAAAAGTATTGCAAATCGGACTTTATTCTTCGGAGCAGAAAGTCCGATGTCCCATATTAAAAGTATTGCAAATCGGACCTTATTCTTCGGAGCAGAAAGTCCGATGTCCATAATTAAAAGTATTGCAAATCGGACCTTATTCTTCGGAGCAGAAAGTCCGATGTCCCATATTAAAAGTATTGCAAATCGGACTTTATTCTTCGGAGCAGAAAGTCCGATGTCCCATATTAAAAATATTGCAAATCGGACTTTATTCTTCGGAGCCAGAAAGTCCGATGTCCATATTAAAAGTATTGCAAATCGGACCTTATTCTTCGGAGCAGAAAGTCCGATGTCCCATATTAAAAATACTGCAAATCCTTATTGTTTGGAGCAGAGAATGAATGAATGAATGAATATGCTTTTTATTGCACACAAAACAGAGGTATAAAACTTAAAACTAGTTATAACAGGAGTAATGTACAACAAAGGCGGCCTTATCACTATTAGCGATCTCTTCCAGGCAACCTTTGGGTAAAGGACACTTGATCAAGTGGATAAAGTGTAGTGGTTGTTGCAGGCACGTGACCGCCTCCCGACACATGTACATAGTGGCGGCGCCGCGGCCGCCGGGGGGAGCCCCCTCCGATAAATTACCCGTGCGCGCGCAGCCATCTCATCTCATCTCGATTTAAGACCGCTCTAGTAGGTTATTGTTTAAAAAATTAACTGTAGTGCTATGTATATCTTATCTTTATATATAAAATATGTATATGTATGTAAGCGTTTGGTACGCTATGCGCACCGAATTATTTTGTATTTAGTTGTCAGACTTTTTGTAATTAATTACATAATTATTATTATAAAATGTCATAGGTCGATAATATAATCGTATTGAACAGTAACGTAATAATAGTTGAGCTCTTTTTTATGTGAAAGAATGCTGTTGTGATGATCTCGCGGGCATTTGAAAGTATGAGGGAATTACACATATTGGAACTTGGTCTGTGGTTTTATTTCGACGTCGGAGGGGCATTTACATTGGTCGATAAGTCGGTCGTTATCCGGAATCCCTGCTACACGCCCTGCGGTAAAGACCAATGTAAATGTGCCCCAAAAGGAAGATAAAACGCTAAACACCGGCGTTTTGTTGACTGACTTTGACTTACTTCGATTGTTGACTACCCAAACCCCTAATTATGGGGCTATATCGACGAAACTAGTGCTTAAGACTTAGGGGTTTTTGCAAATGAAAAACCCGATTTCATGTGCCGGGGTAATTGGCCCAAATTTGACGACATTAGTTTTCTTGCAACATCCTAAAGATAAAGATAGATAGATATTCTTTTTTGCACAGAAATAGAATACATGAGTGAAACAACAGCTATAGACAGTACAATAACAAGTACAAGACAGACAGTAAAAAAAGATTGTTTAAGAAAATCATGAGTAACAACACAGATGGAAAGGTTTAATTTGCACCCTACCCTACCCCAACCCTACCCCTATTTACAGCAAATAAAGAATTTTGTATTTTGGTTCTACATACTACTAATTGAAAGTTTTGAAGAGGTATGGGAGAAATATTTCTTTCTATGTATCTTGGTTTGTGGTACACAAGTCGGTAAGCGATTGCTTGCGATGCTTAGCTTTCGTGATGATCCTAAGAGAAATTCGTTTGAAAAACATAAGCGCCTTCTGTTGCTGCTGAGGTAAAAGTTTGTAAGTATACTTGATGGTCAGCCTGCAACCCCAGTAGAGTCAAGTGCGCTGCCAACCTTTTTTATTTATGTGATAGGTAGCAGGCGAGCAGGCGGATCACCAGTGGAGTTACAAGTGCGCTGCCAACCTTTTATTCTCTCCCCCCCCTAGTGGGCTACCAGTACCCTCATTCACTCGGCGAAACACAGCACAGGGGCTGCTTCACGCCGGTTTTCTGTGAACAGTGGTATCACTCCGGTCGAGCCGGCCCGTTCATGCCGAAGCGTGGCTCTTCCACAGTCCTTTAACCCGCTTTCCCCCATTGGGCCTCCGGTACCCTCAAGCACTCTACGAAACAGCGCAGGCGCTGCTTCACGCCGGTCTTCTGGGAGGCAGTTTCTTCGCAAGGACGAATGTTTGAAATCTCTAAACTAGACTTCATGTCGAGTGCAAAGAATTGCCACCCTGTGAGGCCTTGATATAATCTCTACACGCAAAGTCCGATTTTACCATTGAGTAAGAATGCACACATAGTATGCAATGTGCATTTTTACTTAACCTAGTACCTTCCTACAAACTTGTAAGTATGTACAGACAGCCGCACATCAGGTTACTACAATCTGTCAAATTTCTTCAATCGAACCTCACCTTTATGTCAAACGTGTTTGGTTCAATGTCAACTGAGGAAGTTTGACAGATTGTAGTAACCTGATGTGCGGCTGTCCGTACATACTTTGTGAGTATGACCTACATCAATAATACTAACATAACTTATTTTAAATTTTCCACAAACGGTACTTTCAGTAGGTTATGTAAATTGGAATTGGCCTTTTAATTCCAATAATACCTATAAGTAAAAATAGCAAGTACTTAGATGTTATTCAAAAAACATTAGTTGTAGATAAGTGTCTACCGATGGCGCTAGTTAGTAGGGAGTAATATACTACAGACAGTATATCACAACTAACGCCATCTGTAACTTGGTCCAATCGAACTGGGGCCAGTGACATGATTATTAAATCTATCGAGTGATCTCACCCCAACCGTTAGTGGGACCATTAAGTAGGTATTACGTAAGCAGATTTTTTGGGAAATTGGACTCCCCTACCCTCCTTGTCAGCAA
Organism: Cnaphalocrocis medinalis; assembly: GCA_014851415.1. Classification (NCBI taxonomy): domain Eukaryota; kingdom Metazoa; phylum Arthropoda; class Insecta; order Lepidoptera; family Crambidae; genus Cnaphalocrocis; species Cnaphalocrocis medinalis. The sequence goes on from JABMDO010001013.1 coordinate 43,511, forward strand.
AAACGGTCGAAAAAATATACTTTTTCCTTCTGAATTTATCAAAAGTAAACAGAGACAAGACCCCCCACCCCCATCGATGCTTACGTAATAATTGAACGGTCCCCTACCTACAACCTTGTAAGTACATACTTTGTGAGTTATGAACTACATATCAATAATACCTATCTTATTTTCAATTTTCCACAAACGGTAGGTTGTACGGTAACGGTGTAGTAGGCTACTGAAAAGTAGATAAAAAAAACTAAAGTATCAGCCTGTATACTGTCCCACTGCAGGGCAAAGGCCTCCATCATAGAAATCAAGTTATCGCTACTATGATGGGATTAGGCTTAATCACCACGCTTGCCTAATGCGGATTGGTGATCACAAACCCGAGCTATGTTCGAAAAATTCGAAACATACTTTTGCTCGACCCGGGAATCGAACCCGGGACCCCGAGAAAAGTAGGTAAGTTATGTAAATTAGAAGTGGCCTTTTAATTCCAATAATGCCTAATTAAGTAAAAATAGCAAGTACTTATGTTATTAAAAATAACATAAGGAGGGATCTCACCCCAACCGTTTGTGCGAATATGCACTGGGTCTAGCGCGACGCTCAACTAGGCCCGAACTACCGAATTTCCGCGTCGGTTCGGCCGCCAAACCAACGGCCGAGGCGAGACCCCCGGTCGATCACTGAAATTCGCAACTGCATTATTGCTACACGAGTAGATAATTCTATATGTGCTAGTCACGTCGTTACGCGACTCATATGAATCATCAGACGACGTCATTATTTAGTGCGATCGACGCGTAGTATAATAAAATAACACGGCAGTGAAGTAGTATAAATAACTCATCCACGGACGTATATATAGCTTTGACAAGGGGGGTGTCCCAACGAATCAACCCCCCCCCCCCCCCCATAATATTTTATAATGCGGCTCTCCCGAAGTACAATTTAAGGACCGGCTGGACCCAGCGTGCGTTATTACGCACTCTTGAAGAACGTGAGATTGTTGATTCGCCGTCCCAGGGCTATCTACAATTTGCTACCCCACCAACTTTGCCGACCCCTTAATTAAGTCGCCCTTGGCTATAGCCGATAAAAGCCTTATGTCAAACCAGGCCTCAATGGGGGGTCCGGAACCCCCTGGACCCCCCCCCCCTTATATACGTCCATGAACTCATCATCACCAACAATAAATCTATCTTTACTACTCGTAAACCCACCACATAATCCCAAGAACTGCCTTAAAAGTGATATCTCGAAGAATAGCCCTGCTTCATGTCTTGCTGCCTACTATTATTATACTATGGGCCTATCATATTCCTTGCTATCACAGCTTGACGTCAACGTTCGATCACCTTACCTTATTTCGGCCGGTGGTCGGGGATTCTCTACGGCCCGTTTGGTCGAGAGGGACGAATAATACGTATTGTGATACTTACAAGGTATAACTTTCTGGTTTTGGTTTTTGTGCAGGTTTGACTTCTTTGTGGCGTGTCGACACGAATGCGTCTCTACTTTTACTGCTGTCTGCAACAAATAATCATAAATCAAACTATGTTAGAGCACATGCACTTATACAGGGTGTAGGTATCTGTGAACATTTACATCCATTTAACTACGTTTTCTATTACAACCATTTTGTGAGCATACTGTTTTACAACTTTTGAAAATTCTTCTAATTTTATTTCGAAGCCCTATACAAAATGAACATGTCACGTGACCGACTTACTATGAAAAGTGGTTTTTGTACGTACGCGAATTTCCAAAAGTTGTAAAACAAATATTTTACGAGTTTATAGGAAAAGTTTGTACCTATGTATGTAAAAACTCTTAAACTACTAGGCCGATTTTATATTTTTAATTTTGTGCAAAGCTATGTAGTGTGGATCATTAGCGTCGTAAGGCCCAGACAGCAGTAGTAAACATCGAATGGGCACGAGTCGCGAACGTCAGACCAACGAAAATCGAAACACTTCTTTCAAGGCGAACAACAGCAGTAATTCACAAAGACAATCACCGAATCGAATACAACCTTTGTTATTAACAGCCATCCCGGTAAGTCAGTTTAGTAAAAAATGCTACCTTATGACAACTCTTTCATTTATCAAACTACGAGTAAGTCTAGTCTAAGCCAAGTTTGACACGAAGAAAAATAGCCGGAGCACACCGACTGAGGAGCTGTGTCGTTAGAAATTAAGTCCAGATAAGCTATGATCCGAAATGTTAAATTACACTTTGTAAAGTTTTACATTTATGATGTTGTTAACTTTTGCCTTTAACCTTATGACGTCATCTAGAGAGAGATATGAGGGGTTTAGCTAATGAAAAATCCGA
>JABMDO010001014.1:0-20163 GCA_014851415.1 Cnaphalocrocis medinalis
CCAAATAAAAAAAATTGTGGTGGCGGCCATATGGAACAGGCGGCCATCAAACGTACCTAGTCAAAAAAATGCCCGACCACCTATGTCGTAAAGTAAAGTAAAGTATAGCGATGACCGTTATTTTGCGCACATGTAAAAAAGAAGACTTTCTATCAAAATTGGTTTCTGCGCACTCAAAGTCATAACTACACTTTCTTGCCTCGGACTATATAAATACCTACTTACCTAGGTACCTACCTTACCATCTATTTCATAATTAGTCAATTAACAATTTTAAACGATCTGTCGATGTGGTTTTGCTTTTGATTTGGCTAAACCATTTTTTATACAATATAGTCAGGTAACGTATGCGTCTATAACTATCATGATTTGTATAGCCAACCTGCCCGACCTTGCCTGTCAGGTTTTAGTTCGCATGTTTATAGGAATAGATGCAAAAAACATTACGCGTTGTAGTGAATTACGTCAGTAAAATGAAGGTTAACCGTGGGAGGGCCACGCTTCGGCATGAATGGGCCGGCTAGACTGGAATGATACCACGGCCTCATAGTAGAGCGACGTAAAGCAGCACTGCGCTGTGTTCCGTCGAGTGTTCGAAATTCACTACTGTTAGTGAGTGAGTGAGGATACTGGAGGCCCAATTGGGGTTAAAGGTGGGTGGCAACAATCCTCAAACTCAATACTTTATTGCATCTATAGGTTACATATTTAGTTCGTTCATAACAAATATCGCTCACCATCAGGTGATCCGCCTGCTACCAATTACATAAAAAATTTAGGTAATCATATTTATATTTGAGTTCGTTCATCGGGAGTTCCCTTACATTCAAACATTATTTTTACCTAAAATCTACCGCCCTGGGCTCCCTACTTAGTCTTTAAGGTAAATCCGCAACTGCTAGATATTATCATGGTGATACAATAAAAAGATGCTAGCGAATACCGATAGGTAAGTAGGTAGGTACATACATATTATACATTATGAGTACGTTACTCATATTGTGAAAATGACAGGACACTGAACTCAACGTGTTGGTGGTGGTGTTGACTGAATCAATTTGGATATAGATAGGTACTTGTAAGGATCTAAACATTGAAATGTTTATTGCTTAGTTAAACATACAGAAATATCTACCTAGTAGTTCGGTGCCCAGTCAATCACCCTATTACTACTCAATGAAGTTAGTTACTTTTAGGTACTTGTAAATACTTAGGTACTTAGTTGTGACGGCCTATTTAAAGCACACTTACTAGTAGGTAGGTACTACCACAAAATACTACCTAGTACCTAAACTCGTACCTACTAGGTATCAAACACAGAAAACACTCAACCGTGGAAAAAAAAACCCGGAAAACTATATTTACTTACCTACACTTATTTTAAAATGTAGGCTGAGTAAGGTTGTAAGGAGATGTATTATCTAAGACGCAAGCTTATGAGGAGGACAGGTGTAGGTAAGGTATACCTAACCTAATAATACAAAAGCACCAATTACAGTTAACATGAAATTATACATAATAACGCAGAACGCTACACGAGTAGAGTAGAAGAAACCTTTACAGTCAGGTAACTAAGTAGGTACCTACTATTATAATGCAGTACTTATTTACTACGTAAACAAAATGGCTTAGCCTCTCGTCAGTGGGCGGCCGCCATCGTGAATATGGCACATCTGTGGAACCACATATCAGTCGCCCCACAGACAGGGATCAGGATAGTTAATTTGTGGCTTTTAACGCGATTTCTCTGGTTTTGTGTATGTAACGCACTATATTATGTTAGCCTACTTAAACCTTATTAAATTTGCTGTTATACTGTGCATTCATCATACGTAAAAAGTACTAAAGAAATTCAAGATAGTAATTCTAAAATGTAACTGTGTTATCTGTCTATTATTCTTTAATATTTTTAACAGAATACGTTTCCAGTTAAAATAAGTATATTTCATAATACCTTAAATATATTTACAGTAATGTAACAAAAAAATTCTTATACCTAGCATACATATTTTTTTCTAAAACACATGTTCAAAGTTCTATGAAAAATAACCCCGGATTTGTCAACCGAAAAACTTCATACACGCTCACCAAATTGGCAAACTGTGGTATTTATAGCTGTCTTTGTCTATCTCGGGACATATTTCTGGAGGTTAGAAAGAAACAAAAAGCGAAATCAGTGTTACACGAGCGTTTTTTTTACTCGTTACCAATCGACTGCTATGCAGTCGCCCCACAGAAGTCCCAATATTAACAGTCGACCACATATCAGTCGCTTCACTGACGAGAGGTTAGGAGGTACATCGTCCATCCAGTAGGCAGGGTCAATAGATGTAAAAATGTTCTAAACGTCTGGCATTAAGTAGGTACTTATTTTTTGTATTGGTCGGCTGAAATAGGTCCTACACCCAGCCACCGGCCACTGGAATACGACCAGGTACAGTACTGGGGAACTTCCAGGGGCATACCCACTAAAAACTTTTGTTTAAGCTCGAGTGGGGTGGGTTACGACGATGACTGGATGGACCTTATTAGCGTAACACCCTCGAAGGACCAGAGGCTCGCCCATAGGGCCCCTCAACAGCCTGACTTCGCTAAAAGACGGCCTAGTAGGGCCACTCTCACGGCCCAACACTTACCCTTTCAATAAACCATACCTACCTATCGACGGTCCCTACGTATAAGGCCGCAAGTGGCACCTTAGGGATTTGCATGTTTTTATTGCAAAACCCCGAAATCAACGATAACTTTCGATTAGTTCAAACAGTAGGTCGAAAATGTGCCTAAAAGTACTCTAAATCGATGCACGACAAAGTGCATAAGTGCACTACGACCAACGTACAAATACTGTAATGGTAGTAACGGTCTACTACTTGGGAATGTTGCCATCATACTTTCCCGTTAGTGCCAGTTGAGCGCTTTTACGCCCGAGACGGAACAACGAGAAGGTGGCAGTTCAGTTATTATACGCGGGAAATTTAATATTCAATGTGGCTTATATGGTTTTTGGGCAATTTTACGCCGGGAAGTTAAAATCAATGTTCTTACTATATACCAGATTTGATGTTTTACGATGGAAGCTATTGTTTTAGTATTGCTAGTTATTACCATTTACGTAATTTTACGTCGTAAACGAATATAATGACTGAGCGTGATTAATGTTTTAAGGGTTGTATTTTGATTAATTTATTGCTTTTTTTTTTCAAAAAAACTGTTCATTGTTTAGTAACAAATACACAAGTCCCTGGTTCGATGGAGTTCCGTTGGCTACACCTTTTTTGTTGCTTATTCGGCAGCTTGTCAAAAGATGAGCGCCAGTTGCTACCTCTTCTTTAGCGCCACAGAGTTCAGGGTCTGTTACACGGCGGCACTCGACTACGGCACAAAATTGTGCTACTTTGAGCCTGGCGCACTTGAAGTCGAGCTTCTGCCCCTTAGATGATTTCAGCTTGTCATAACTGGTTGCAGCTGGTATCACCTTGCTCTGGCAACAGAGAGCTGTTGCTAGAGCTAGACAAAAAGAGCTTATCAACGCATTTAGCAAACCTGTAAACATCGTGGCTTGTGCATCTGCTCGTTGCCATTTCTTCACATATGCCTCAGTGCACGCGCACTTGTGACCGTCAGCTGCGGCAATCTTCTGGGATATGACTTCATCTAGTCGCCACCACCAGTTAGTGTAGGCGGCATAGATATGAATGATCGACGATGTTGTACCGTAAGACTCTCGTTGGATATGACTGCACACATCGTCGCAGCCACATTTACAAATTACCAGCACATCTTAGCCACAAGTCGTTACAGATATCCCAGTAATCCCTCAGCAATTACCACGGTAATCACATTTTATCCGCTTGGACGACTCTTGCCAATGATGTAAGAGCCATCAAAATATTAATATCAAATCTCAGTTGTGTCCCAAGCTGGCGCTTTGAAGTTCAGGGTTCTCTTTCCTATTGTATCTTCTCCATTTTGCGCAGACTAGTCTTTTGCACCCATTGTCCCTTACTACGACGTCAAGTCAAACCTTTTTTGATCCTTCCTTTCAACCAAGACCCGGCGATAGAGGCATGGTCAGAAATTATTTGCCTACATCTATCCAGTTTGCGTAAAACGTGGACGACATGCTCCAATTTATCTGCTATGTCACAAACATGAAGGATGCCGTGTATCCGATATTATTTACCTCACACGATCTTGCCGCATAACTCCACATATCCATCGCAGCATGTTCGGATGAACGATATTGGTGGGAATTCTACTGGTAGTGGGAACTCCTACTTATATCGCTTAAGTACAGCCAAGACTTACTGCCATATGAGAGAGAACCGGCCAGGTAATGGATTTGTATACCTGTCCTTTCAGTTCATCCGGCATATTAGGGTCATAAATGACGCCTGCCAACTCTCGCCATTTTGCCTACGCGGAGTCAATGTGCGCCTTGACGTCGCAAATAATGTCACTGGACGAGTAGAGTACTAATACCAGGTTATTATATCGGTCTCTGCACTCAAATTTGTGCAAACATGCATGGGATCCGTAAAACTGCTAGCCATACACTCCGTCTTTGCCACATTGAACCTTAGAACCGTTTTTAAGGAACTCCTTTCACTCTTTCGCTTAGTCTACCAGCGTGATATCAGCAGCATGTATGAGCATCCTATATTACTCTGAACCATAACAGCTACTACCTTTCTTCTGTTACTTTTGTCGGCTATGTCGATCAATATGCAAAATAAAACGTTGGACTGCAAAGCGTAGTTCCCTAGAGGAGGCTCGTTTCCGTGGCCGTGTTCGCCCATGGCATAGTATGCCTAAAAGCACTGAGCAAGCCACTCCCCAGTAGTGGGTATGCTCACGTACTTCAAAACCCCGATTAGTCGCCTCTTACGACAGACCGGGAATACCTTGGCAGTATTCTAAACGCCCCTAGCCACAGGCAGAACGGCAGAACCTCCCCTATGATGCCTCCTCCTAAACTGGGATTTAAACGCTCACGTTCGCGCTGGGCTTCCTCATTCTGGAGCATGACACTCTCGCAAAAAGAAGAAATCGACTCTCAGGCTGCCCTGCACCCGACCATAGTGCGCACTACAGTCGGCAGGGATAAGTCGACTCCAATAGTGACGCAGAGATCTCTACGTTCCACCAACCAAGCAGCATATACCGCGAGTGTATACTCTGCCTAGTCATGATGACAGGCAGGTAGCATTTGGTTCCTTTCCTATCCGGCACAGATATCTCCCGAAGCATCCATGCCCCGAGAGTATCTGTGTGAGCCGGAAAGATAACCCTGGCACAGAGGGTTCTAGCATCAAACTCCTAGGGTAGAGTACAGACCAGCATGCATGCCGCCTCAAACGAGATCGAGCTATAGCCACGTATAGCCCTGATAGCCATCACCAGCTGTAATTAATGCAGTATGGCGATATTTCGGCTAATCAGGGAACCGGAAAACACGGGGGCTCCATACATGGCTATCGATCGTACCATACCAGCATATAGCCTCTGGCATGAGGCCTCTGGACCAGCAAGATTGGGTAGCAGTCGACTAAGTGTTGCCGCAGCGTCCTATTCGAAGTAGCTCTTGTACTGAGCATTTGTTTTATGGCTAATTTGCTTCGCATCGTAGATTACAGATATTATGTGGGCGAATAATCCGCCAAATTGAAGTGGAACTGGGCAGGTCACGTGTGTAGGATGCACCCGGAGAGTAGGACTAAAATAGTTACACTATACAAGCCAACAGGTGGGCGTTGGTTGAGATGCAGACCGAGAAAAAGATGGCGTGATGATTTAGACCACCACAAACTGGATTGCCAAGCGCTGGCTACTGACAGAGACCAAGGGGTTTGGGAGAGGCCTTTGCCCAGCTAGGACAGATTAGACTAATAACAAAAATAGCTTAGTTACCATCCATTGCGTTTTATTACTAGTTACTATTAAGTTTTGTATATTTTTCAGTGATACGAGTAGATACGAAGTTCACCAAAATTCATTATCAGTCCCTGTTCTGTTAAATTTAGTTAAAAAATATTTAAGATCCAGCTGTTCCCAAGTTTTATATACCTTTTTTGATATATAGATTGCATCGAAACAAAAAATAGAAAACCCAAAAACCCCGTATGTGAATATTATATTCGGCGTAAAATGACCTTTCGGGCAGTTAATGTTAGGATTGATGACTTAAGTCCCCCGTAAGCAATAGGTTGTACCACTTACGTTGTTTGTAGTCTGAATAATTCCGGCGTAAAAGTTAGTAAGTAACAAATAGTATATAAATAATAATCGTAGAAACTTATTATTAGCTTTTTTACGCATTATAGCACCTATTTACCTAGTGTGCCAAATTTCATAACTGTAGGTATAATAGAACATGAGCAACACATGTTTCAAACTTTAAAACGCTCTCCTGTAAAATTTAGGTTTTGAAGATACGGCGTTATACGTAGGGACCGTCGCTATGTTATTAGAGATCGAAACCCATAAATTATTGCGTATTGCTTTTAATGTGCAGTACGTAGTATCTTCAAAACAATATTACCTACCTTTACTTTCAGAAAGTTCTTCTAACTATGAGAGTCATTGCCTTCACTTTTAAATTAGGAGTTACTAAACCCTATCCCGTAAAGCGCCTGCGTTTAAATGTTATTTTAATAACTAATTTACAAAAGTGAAATGCACGTGTATTTTAAATGCAACAATCTTAACCCATTATTTCAACATTATAATTATTCAATCAGAAAAAAGCCAAGGCGGTAATTGAAAAAAACAACACTGTGGCAGCTAACGTCACTTTCTGTGACGTTAATAAACTTGAAGTTAAAATGCTGTCACTGTCAGTTTGCTTCTTCGAGAGATAGGACGAGGCGAGAGGAAGTAAACTTGTACAGAAAATCAAAGTTACTGTCGAGGCCATCCCATCGTATTTACATTTCAATAGTTCTTCGCCCAGTCGGCTACCATTGTGTTTACATTCTGTTCTTCGCCCAGTTTGATTTTACAAATAGTAACACTTTTGTTGTTAATTTATAAGTCATTGTTTGTTTGAGTCAATCATCGCACCGCTATATAACAAGTTTTTTTGCTACGTTTACCAAATAGAACCGTGTACTTTGTATTCACAATCTTTCATTGTAATTTTTCATTATCATTTTGTTAATTGGATCACCCACGGACCTTGTTCCTTAGGCATAATGGTGCTTGGTAAGTTCATATCATTATGTATAATTTGTGATCCTCTTATGTATTCTTAGTGGGTATTTGAAATTTAAACTTTTCAGAATTATTTATTAAATAATTTCCACATTCGTAAACTATTCAAGTGATATTCATGTCCAGTTTTTCAATTGAATTCAAGGTTTTATCAAATGTTGGAGTTTGAACTCTAAACAAGTTTATAGCTCTAGTAACCAGTTCTAAATATGTTTTTCCTGTTACTACTTAAACATCAGTGTGTTAATATCCAGTTTTATATAAGACAAATCTTGTATTTAAAACTTTGTTTGGTTACTTCTAGTTTTTAAAAATCAACATAGTGCTTTAGTTAGTAAAAAAATATAGGAGTCACAAAATAGTTTGTAGCCAAGTTCTACCACTTTTGTATAAGTTTTAGATATCTATCTGTGGGATAATCTGACATAATATCTATAATAGAAGTATAAAAAAAACTTTCAGCATTTATTAAATGACAAACACCTGTTTGTAGTGCTCTTGTTTAGTTTAGCAAGTGAATTTTAATACATTATACTAAACTCTACCTATTGTTGTTTGTTGATTGGGGACCATTCAAGTATTACGTAAGCAGATTTTTTGGGAAATTGAACCCCCCTCCCCCCCTTGTCAGCAAAAACGGTCGAAAAAAATTACTTTTTCCTCCTGAATTTATCAAAAGTAAGCAGAGACATGACCCCCCCTCCCCCCACCGATGCTTACGTAATAATTGAATGGTCCCTTGGAGAATATGCAATACCTAAGTATCTAATAAAATAGGTTTTACCTAATTATACACTTGTTTAAAATAAGTAACAATTGCATGAAAATAAATAGTACATTTTCAAGTTCCCTAGAATATTATATTATACTTCCCCAATCAATCAATTTTTCATTGCTAACATACGTTGGAAAAAAACATACTGCACTTGTTTTAACAAAAATGGGTCAAAATAATCTTGAAAATTTAACTTGTGATGCAGTTTTATGAATTACCTACTTCCAACTTATAAAACATGATTTAAAGGAAACTATAATTTTAGACCCAATGTAATCATTACACTTAGAACAAAATCCCTTTTTACTAAAAAAAGTGAGTTACGACTTTATATGTTTGAGGTGTTGTACTTACGCCTGGCATCCACGCAACGTTCAATGGGCCAATCAATTGCAGGTAGCCTATAAGAAAAATTTAAATTCTATAGGCATATTAAATTTAAAGTGTAGCTGTTTCTAATTTGTAACTCTTTTGTTACAGGAAATATAACAAAAAGCAAACCAGCCAATGTCGGCGAGGTAAGTTTATAAATAAATAAATTGAGGCAACATCACATAGGTACATTTTTCTAGTTCCAAACTAAAGTTTTGTTATACCCAAACCCAGCACACGTCACATAGTTTCATCAATAAAAATTTTTCTTGGTGCGAGAATCGAACCCGCGGCCGTTGCGTCTCAACCGGCGCTCAAACCAATACGCGAAACGGGTTGTCAATACAAATCCTTGTCCCTTTATTCAGTATAAAAGGTAAAGTCATCATCAGTTCAATTCCGGTTACGTCACAAGCTGATGCTTTGGAACTCGGAGTATGGTTTCATCTCACAATCTTTCGCTTTCATTGTCGTGAGGTTATTGGCACACATATCAGCCCTTACAATACATATATATGTATTTTTTTTGTTTTTACTAAAGTTTCAGTTATAAGACATAAGATGTACCTATGTATAAATCTTTTAGATTAATCTTTAAACTCCGCATCCCGAAATCTGGACATTGTATGTGAAGTCTCAATTTAATTTCCACAGGCTGTCCAGCGTGCTCGCGAGACCTTCAATCGAGGTGTAACCAGGCCTATAGAATGGCGTCGCAAACAGCTCCAGAACCTTCTCCGCATGTACGAGGAGAACAAGCAGGCCATGATCGACGCCCTGCGCGAGGACTTGAGGAGGAGCAAGTTCGAGGCTGTACTGCTTGAAGTGGACTTCCTTATCAACGACCTGATCAACACACTGCACTACCTAAATGATTGGGTTAAGCCTGAGAAGGTTAGTTGACAAAAAAAATACAAAATTTTCTTGTAAGAGACCATTCATAATCACGTGAACTACCTACCTACTACAACCTTTTGAGAGATTATCCAAAAAAACCTATAGTTTTTTATATGGTATCAGGCAGATGGGTCACCCGATGGTATGCGATATAGTGGACACCTGCAACACCAGTGGATTCACAACTGCGCTACCATCTTTAGACTTCCCTTCCCTCTGATCGGGACTCCGAAGCTGGCTCATTAAACATACCATAACACACATAGCCAAAGTGAGAACTTTTCGCGTTGACAGTTAACCATTGGGCCTCAAAATGGACATGACGACGGAACTGGAATTCCCCTCCCTTTCACACGCGCTATGCGTCTCTTTCGTTTTAACTTTATAATATACTAGTGGCCCGCCCTAACTTCGCTTCGGGGCCGTAATTCATAAATGAGCCAGTAGATGGCGCTGTCTCCAATTACATCGCGCAAGCGTTTCGTGTTTTCGGTTTACCTATAAGCCTTCTCGTTGTCCATAGAAGTTATCTCTTTATAAATAGTATAGATCTCACTCGTTACGTGCCGGTTTCGTTATAAGCCACCTGTTACAAACATGTTATATTCTCCCACAGCCAGAAAAGGGTCTGGTAAACATCCTGGACGATGTGATCGTGTACAACGACCCCTACGGCGTAGCCCTTGTCATCGGCGCCTGGAACTACCCCCTGCAACTGCTGCTGATCCCCATGGCGGGCGCCATCGCTGCCGGCAACACAGTGATCATCAAGCCTAGTGAGGTGGCCCCCGCCTGCGCGCGGTTCGTGGCTGACACCCTGCCGAAATACGTGGACAATGTAAGTTGTAATGACATAATAAGCTCCTAATACGCCCAACGCCGGTCTTCAGCGCTTGGAACAACCCCTTGCAAATTCTGTATATCTCCATGTTGGCCGCAATCGCTTCTAGCAACATAGTAATCGTCCAGCTTAGTGAGGTTGCTGCCGCCTGCGCACGATTCGTAGCTAAGACTGCCAAAGTACTTGGACAATGTAAGTTACAGAGACATAATACTAACCTCGTCATACGGTGTAGCCCCGGTCATCAACGTCTAGAACTACCCCGTTCAAATCTTGCTGATCTACATGGTGGGCGCCATCGCTTCTAGCAACACAGTAGTCATCTAGTTTAGTGCGGTCAACGCCGCCTGCGCACGATTCGTCGATCAGACTCTGCCGAAGTCCTTGGACAATGTGAGTTAAAGGACGAATTTTATTAATTCGCGGCGACGTATGGTAGCCCATTGAAGTTCGGCCAAAGTGCGGATAGTAAAGTTCATAATATACTAGTGGCCCGTTCTCACTTCGTTTCGGGATATCAGTTCTAATTTGTACCAATAGATGGTGCTGGGTGTCGATTGCATTGTGCTAGTTTCTCGCCTTTTCGGTTTGTCTATAGAATTTACTTCTTTATAAATACTATTTATTCATTCTAATATATAAAATACTAGCAAGCAAATACTAATTCGCTACGCGAAGTATTGAAAAGTCTTATTTCATAAGTAAACATTCTAGCTTTCTTTTATTGACATCTTAAATGCTTTGTTTGTAAATGAGGCAGGTCATGGCCAATACCACAACATTATAAATCATATTAATTATGCTAACATACATGGCCTTTGAAAACATATATGACTTCTCGATTATTCTATCTACGTATAGTCTATCAACAGGTACAATAATTATCCTACGACAAATTACTACGATCATTAGGTGTCGGCTATATACATTTACTTAGATGTCAACAATTGATCTTTGAACAGAATATCAACGGCATAAGTTTTATCTCTTTCACATTAGGTAGGTATTTTCCATATCTTGTCGTTATTTGTGGTCAGTGTTATGCACAAACAATGACTTGTGTCACAACTACAAAAATAATCCTTTAATAAACAAAGCTGAGATAAGTAAAAATAAATCATGATTACTAACATTTTGTAATTCGAATAACATTGATAATATGACACTTATTTAAAACTTAGTTACAATGTTTACTAGTGATAAAAAACAATATTTTTATTCCAAACATAACAATATTGTCCTCCCAATGGTAATACAATCCCACGACAAAAAATCAAGTTTAGGCTCCAATCCTCCCTAACATTGCATGGCTGAATTGGCTGACACCCTTCCAATAGTATAGGTTGCTCACCTAGTTTTTAACTATTTGTTTTCTTGTCCCTTGTATAACCCTAGTCCTAAGTATTAATGTCTAGTGTTTTGGTGGAAAAATAAACTGCTTTTTTTTATTTATTTATAATTCTACCGCTCTAAAAAGTCCACGCCACATCGAACATACCTGACCTTCTTGTCTGTTCCAGGATGCCTTCATAGTAGTGGAAGGAGGTGCTGAGGAGACCACAGAACTGTTGAAGCAGAAATTCGACTACATTTTCTACACGGGCAGTCCCAGTGTTGGCAAGATTATCTACCAGGCCGCTGTCAAAAACCTCACGCCCGTCACCTTGGAGTTAGGAGGCAAAAGGTAAGATCTCTCTCTTCTAATCAGTGGTTTTTACGAACCAAACACTTTTTCCATTAATTACTCGGATGTAGCCTTCACCACCTCATGTAACTTTGGTGATCTGTAGGCCTAACATGCGCACCGCGACAAAGTTTTGTCGACTCTCGTTCGCGAGAACGCATTCTTCTATCCCGCTCATCGCTCAGTCAGGTGAGCGAGAAGCAACTTGCGCCGACACAATACGAGTGTCGACATAATTATCTCGTAGCGCGCATGTTAGCCCGGCAGGTTGTTAGAGTGGTCACTGGCATCAGGTTAAATGTATTTTCTGACGGATCGACGCATCAGGGACTCTAATCTACCAGATGTTCATGGGTGGAGGAGGTGAATGAAGCGTTTCAACGTCCCACAGGTTTTTTCTAGATTGGATTTACTGAATAATTATAAGGATGCTTTAAAGTCAGATTTAAGACCAAACAATAAGGATTATTGATCTTGGATCAATACTTGTACGCACTCTCGCTTGCACACTCGGCTCAGCCGCAACGTGACTATTTTTCGTACGTGCAGCTGGCGTTCATCGAAACATATGTTATTATCACGTCAAAAACCGACAGAAAGTTACCATGAACGTAATCTTTACTAACGTGACGTTGGCAAGAACAATAGATGTAAGGTCATTAGGTCAAGACATTGGCAATAGTAACGTACAACACAAATCGGAACTATGCCAAACTACAACCGCAAGATTGTGCCCTACTAAGGCCCGAAATTGATCAACTAACTTTTCGGTGGTGGTTACGGTGACGTTTACAACATAAATAAATAAATGCGCCAGACATCATCCTGGTCTCAAACTAGGGCAACCTCAGTACTAGGAGTACCAGATGACGATAATTAACTAGAGGCGTCAACCCAGAACAGACCCAAGAAAACTTAGACAATGTAGTTTCCTAAATTGACTTGACCGGGAATCAAACCCGGGACCTTTCGCGCTTTGGGCAAATACCTTAGCCACTGCGCCTTTGAAGCCGTCTATATTAGTAGGATGTCACAATCTCTTCTCTTCTCTTTTCTCACCATATCTATACTATTTATAAAAAGATAACTTCTATAGACAACGACAAGGCTTATAGGTAAACCGAAAAAACGCTTGCGCGATGTAATTGGACACAGCGCCATCTATTGGTTCATTTCTGAATTACGGTCCCGAACCGAAGTGAGGGTGGGCCACTAGTGTGTAATAAAAAAAAATTCTTTCTTTTACAGCCCAGTATTCATCGACAAATCAGCTGACATGGAAACGACAGCGAAACGCATCCTCTGGGGGAAATGCATCAACATGGGCCAGACATGCATCGCGCCAGACTACATCCTGTGCTCCAAGGAGGTGCAGGACCAGTTCCTGCAAGCCGCTAAGAAAGTGCTCAAGCAGTGGTACGGGGAAGACCCACAGAAGTCCCCGGATCTATGCAGGATTATCAATAGCAGGCATTTTAGGTAAGCGGTCATATCTATACTCTGATTCATAATCATGTAAAGTAAACTGACAGGTGAAAATGACAATTTTCAAGCATTTTGACATTTTGCATGTGTCAAATTGAGTGATAATGTATGGGGATGACACATTGACATCTGTCAGTTTACATGATTAAGAATCAGAGTAAAGGGTATCTTATGGCAGAACGCCGGCTGTCTGCATCACAAGATGAACAGGCTACGCACACATACATGAGCGCGTACAATGATCTCGGAGTGTTTCGCCGTGAATAACAAAGTCTGAGGACCTATTCTCGTGCATTCGACATTGAAGTCGTATTAGAAATTAGTATGAACGAATGTATGTAATCTCTAAATTCGACTTCAATGTCGAGTGCACGAGGATTGAACCTCTGACGTACGGGAGAGACACGCACGTGTAAAAAAATCCCCCTTTGGCGGCAATTCTCGTGCACTCGACATTGAAGTCAATAAGAGATTTGTTGTTGTCGAATTAGAGAGTCGTATATAATTAATCTCTGTATTTGACTTCAATAGTCGAGAGTACGAGTCTTCTATTATATCAAGGTCAGGTAGAACCCAATTTTTGTATCTACTTACTTTCTGATAATGGTCACCAGCACAACGAGTGGTATGGGACGTCCTATAATCTATTCAAAGGTTGAATTCTATTGTAACCTTTTCTGCAATGAAGTGAAACCATCCACATCTCCACTGTCAAGACAAGTCGGTTCCAAAACTTCCAAAGATTGTCGAAGATTTCCAAGACATGTGAAAAGTCAGTGTGATAATTATAGCTACACATCATTTGGATATATCCAAACATCGATTGAGAATAACCCCAAATTGTCGTTGGTTACATATTAATATTAATGTATTAGGTTATCTCAAAGGTCGAAGAAGGTGAATGAGAACAAACGTTGGCATGCATGCATAATACTCGTTTTAACGTATAAATACCTATTTGATATATTCACTCCTCAAATACACAAACCTACATACTTTAAACTGGCGGCGATAAGAGATAATGCCAGCGTCAAACAAATCGAAACATCAATTACTGGCTCAGTACAAGATTATAGGGGTGTCAAAAATTACTTACATTTGCATTTAAAAATTGTAAATTTTGCAAAAAGTTAAACGCTAAATTAAAAATCGAACATTATTGACATCGAACAGGAAATGTGTTTCCAAAGCATTTATATTTCCATATTTGTAGATTTTTGAACTAATGCATGTTTGTATGAAATTCTTTAGGACTTTTTTTATTTCGTTGTTCTCACCATTTTTTTATGTGGTAGATGGATAGATATACTTTATTGCACAAAATTCACAACTTAAGAACTAGACATTACAGTAATGTATAGCAAACGAATTTAATGTAGGTAGGTGGCAGACTAGCACCATTTTGGTATGCTAGAATAAATATATCAAACAACAAACATTTCACAGCCGCCTCCAAGCCGTCCTCGACGCGAGCAAAGACAAAGTGGCAATCGGTGGCAACAGCGATCCCAAAGACAAATACATTGAACCCACGATTCTCGCCAACGTGTCACCCACCGACAAGATCATGCAAGATGAGATCTTCGGCCCCATCCTGCCTATTGTCCCGGTGGCAGACGCGTACGAAGCTATCAAGTACATCAATGAGGGGTGAGTGCTTTTCAAATGTTAATTTGAAGCTAATCGTTAGAACATTCTGGAAGGTGAGCCCCTGTCTATATCTTCTATCAATCAATACTATTTTTAAAGAGATAAATTCAACATCGACAAATCTTAAACAAACCGAAAAGGAAACACTGATGCGATACAATCAACGCCCAGCGCCACCTATTTTTAAGAAGTGGAACTAATGTCCCGAAACGAAGTGAGGGCGGGTCATTAATTGATTAATAATTGAATATCATTCAGCCCAGCCAAAGTTATTTTGGGATCTGTGGAAGTATGTTTTAGTTGATTAAAAAATAAATCTTTATTGGGATACAAATGAATGCCTTTTTGTTAGTGTATTTTTATTTGAAAACTGTCATGGCCGCTCTTATCGACCTTTTAATACAGGGTGTATTTGTTAACATTTACATCTCATTAACTACATTATCTACCAACAATTCTGAATAACATTTTGTTCTTTGACTTTTGGAAATTCGCGTTAAAAAAATTTAACTTTTCGTACAAAGTTGATCATGTGAATTGTTATTTTTTTATGAGGAGTAAAAAAATTTTTTCAACAAAATTTCCAAAAATCGTAGAGCAAACGTTGCTCCAAATGGTTGGTAGAAGGCATCTTTAAAGGGTCGTAAATATCCTCAGATACAACCTGTATATGCCAATTAGAAGGAATAAAATAACAATTATTCTTGTCTTCTCCACAGCATAGTGATTTTTTTTTTGTTGAGCTACAACAGCATTCAAAATATCTACATTGTACGTGACTTTAGTCAATGTCATGATGGTTTCATTGTAGATTGAATTTCAGTTGTAAACTTCGTAGTTGGCCTGATATTATCCTTATATAGAGTGATCTCATTGTAGATATATTTAATGCCTATTACTTACACAAAAACGGGCAAATTAAAATGAATTAATGAGTGCATACTTTAATTTGCACAAAACAGAAACAAAGAAACTTTGGTACTGAGTCATAAATAAGAAAAATGAAAGAAAATCTTAATACACTTAGAAGTAGGCAGGTGCTCATCTATGGGGAAACCTATAACAGTTCACAATATCGGCAACTGATTTTGCCGACGGTGTGTTGTTTCATGGGAAATTTTAATGTGTGAAATTGATCATGATTTATTTACGTGACCATTTTAATTGTTGCATTTCAAATATCATATTTTTAATGGTTATTATGACATATTTTCCTAACTGCGACAGCTGGAATCATTATACCACAATGACCCCTTTATTACAAAACGGAGATTATCAGACATGCTTGTAAACAAAAATGATGCTTTCACTTTTATAATACTCAGAAATGAAAGTGACAGAATCAGTGTATAACCAAAACTTTCGACCCAGTTTTGTAACAAGGGGACCCCCTTCCCCCCTTTTTGCAATGAAGAATCAGATAGATGGCGTTAGTGGACATATTTTTTTTGCCCACCAATGAGCGGATTGGTTAAATTTTGACGTATGAAGTTGTGTTACTAGTCGTCTACGGAACGTCCGGCTATTTTATTTTTCATTTGCAAAACCTCTGCATGATTTCATTTGAAATATACATATATCTCATTTGAATAAAATGTATGAAAAAAGACAGGTTAACTGTTGTGTGCTTTGCAGAGCCAAAACTTGTGTTTGTCTATTTGTTATTTTGTCTACATCACTGTGTCATCAATCTTATTGTATTCAATACAGTGGTCAAAAAGTTTATGGCTCACTCAAGGTTGAAAATGAAATAAGTCATTTTGTCCGCAAGCAGAATACTATGAAGAAGTATTTTATTTGTTTTTTTATGCTGAATCTAAATAAAAACAAGCCTAGTTAAATATTAGGGTAATTATTTTTTTACTTATTAATTAACCATATCAGAGAAGTCCTGTCTAATCGATTTAATGTCTCATTCATTACCTAAACACTGTCAAATAATGTCACCATATTGTGGTTGAAAACACTAGGACTTATAAATAAAATGTATAAATTAAAGAATTAGGTACCTATTTGCAAAAAAAAGTTTTCTTTTTTCTTAATGGTATAGTGGCTAGTCAAGTAATAAAGCCATAAAAATAACCAATCATTTACGGAAAGTTTTGTACTTGTATTCATGTTTTGTTATGTAATCAATCATATGTATGTCTGGGAGAAAGTCTTTCGTTTTTTTTGCCGTCATCAAATAAAGCTGGCACGTCATAACGTAAAGCCGTGACGTTTCAGATCGCACCCATTAGTGCTTTACTTATTCAGCAAACAGAAGGACATACAAAAATTGTTCGCCGAACAAACGCGGTCGGGCAGTATCAGCATAAACGACACTATCATGTTTTACGGCGGTAAGGACAGATCCATGTTCCATTCCATTCTGGTGGTGGAATGACTAAGATTCTTTGCAACTCCTCGAATTTAAGCGCACAGAACGACTGCTTAAATCGCATACACGAGCGCGAGCGCCATGGCGTAGGTATGCCCCACACACGCCAGTATACGTGTTGTATCTGTGACCATTTGCATCCCTTTAACCACACCTTCTTCCAACCATTCTGAACATCATTTGTTCTACCACTTTTCTAAGTCGACATTTTTATGCGAATTTCCAAAAGTTATGACAGCAAATGCAGCTCAGAATTTTTGGTAGAAGACATGGTCGAAGGATTGTAAATGCTTACAGATACAACCTGTATGTGCACTTACAGTGATATCTGCATGTGACAGAAACAATCTAGACAGTTTGGAACGTGTATGGGCGAGACATGATGCACTTACTGCCTAGCGCATCGAGTAACGAACACTTAATTATCAATGTCAGATAGAGCCAATCTTCTGTGTCACAAAAGGTCGTAAACGATGTTGCAAAGAATCGATGTAATAGTACTGCACAAATTACAGGGTACGGTTAAAACGGATGGTGGTGGTTGAAAAATGAATGGCATGTGGAATTTAACGCTAAATTGGTGGCGGTACAATAAGTGGTTACGTACTTTGTTAATTTTAAGTGTCTCAAATTATAGTTTATTTTATCTTCATATGTGGGTAGTTATTTTGTAAGCACTATTACAAAGGTATCTAGTTGGATAATTTGGATAATTTCATAATAGTTCCCAAATATAGTTTCAGGTTTTATATAGAACTAAATGACACTGTTACGTTAAATGACAAATAGGGTATTGACTAATCTCGATATAGTAAAAAATATTTATACTTTTCCAAAATACTGGTAAATGAGAACCAATGGCCAACATTTTCAGTTAAAAATATAACGTCTAGCTGGTTTTATGAGCATATCAAAGTTTCATGGGCAAGTCTATTTTTAAAGTATAAAATTAAAAAAAAATATATATACATCGAACTACCCGTACAATTTTTCACCAACTTTTATTATGAAACCATTTACATAAACGAACATTTGATATAGCTACCAAAACAAATTTACTAGACGCGCATACAAGATACGGGCGTGTGACGTCACTTGCTTGTAGCCATTTGTATAGAGCGTTTTTGGGCTTGCCCAAATATGTGCTCTTAAAGTTGTTGATATCTCAGGTGATTCAAATCAGAATCGAGCAATTCTTTCAATAATGTTTTTCTTAAATTGAGAGGTCTTTTGATTAAACACATAATTTTTTTTGTCAATACCCTATTAAGGTATTATTTTGAGAATTACCTGTTATGTAGTTTACCATTGCAAACTTAGCAAAACAGTGAATATTATATTAGAGGAACAGTGAATTATGTTACTTCACATAGGTTACGCTATAAAAAAACCATCAGGCAATCCGTATATATGTTCGCCTCTCGTTCCCATAAAAATACGCATACAAAATACCCTGCAACATATAATTTTCGCCTCAGTAAATAATCGCATATACTCGTATGCTGTAAAAATTCTTATTATGCCTCTCTTTTTATGCCTTTGGATCTTACGACGTTAAAAAAGACTTATACTTTTTTAACGTCGTAAGATCCAAATCCTTTTAAAAGGCATAAAACAATTGATTTTCCATTGTCTGCTGGGCCTTACGATGATATAACATCCTCTATCTATATTTTCTCCTCTCAAGAATCCTTTCTATCGTAAATATTAACATCTTCCGCCATCTCTCCTATAATGTAAATAAAACGCCCCTCTTCTGTAAATAGCCTATAGTATAAGTACTTGTATCTAATGGTGGCGGGCTTATCGCTTGTAGAGAGAAGTCCCTAGTGCTGTACGTGTTCGCCAAGGATCTGAGGGTGGCGAAGAACTTCGCGGAGAACACCAGCAGCGGAGGCATGCTGGTCAATGACACGGTGATGCACCTGGGAGGTATGGACGCATGCACTAGATAGAATTTACCTGCCGCACTCAGAGACGTTATTTAAACTTTAATTATCACTTAAGTAAAAACATTGACCCTTATTTGACTGGCTAGATGGCGTATTTGGTAGTGAGCCTGCCTCATGCGCCAAAGGTCGAGGGTTCGGTCCCCACCGTGGACAAACATCCGTGTGATGAACACTTGTGCTTGTTCAGTGTCTGGGTGTTATAATATGTATTGAGTTATTATATTTGTGATGCTCTGTTCTGATATCTGTAACACAAGTGCTTTAGCTACTTAGTACGGAGTCAGGTCAATGTATGACATGTTGCGTGAATTTATTATTAATTTAATTATTTAATAATATTTATAAGCTAATATCCTTTGTATTAATGGCTATATAAAGCTAATCTAATCAGAAAATTTTAAGTGGACAAGATTTTTTTTTTTGTGTTAGATGGCAGACGGATCACCTGATGTGATGTGATAATATTTAATAATATTTTTATAGAATTACACGTGCGGTATAGGTGGCAATCACTGTCTCATTGTTGGCAATCACTGTGTCAAGTGGGCATTCACTGTGTTTTAGGAGATATTTTGTTATACGTTATAATTATAAAATATCGAGGGTGAAAGGCTATTTGTTTTAAGCGACACTTTGGGCGATATTGAGTTATATACATATTCGGAATCAGCGAATTTTTCTGCGTCGATTGAGCTGAGTTTCATAATTAATAGACGACTTTTTTGGCGCTTCAAACAATGAAAATTTTGGCCTCATTTTAGAACAGTGATGTATGAAACGCCAAAAATCGGTATCATTTTTAGGGACCATGGATATGAACCATACACAAACGCGATTAAAATCCGCTTAAACATGTTTTGCAATCACAATAATAGTACTCAATGGCGGTTAAAGCGTTTTTCCTGTAACTACTTT
>JABMDO010001015.1:0-20159 GCA_014851415.1 Cnaphalocrocis medinalis
TAATGGCTATATAAAGCTAATCTAATCAGAAAATTTTAAGTGGACAAGATTTTTTTTTTTTGTGTTAGATGGGGCAGACGGATCACCTGATGTGATGTGATAATATTTAAATAATATTTTTATAGAATTACACGTGCGGTATAGGTGGCAATCACTGTCTCATTTGGTTGGCAATCACTGTGTCAAGTGGGCATTCACTGTGTTTTAGGAGATATTTTTGTTATACGTTATAATTATAAAATATCGAGGGGTGAAAGGCTATTTGTTTTAAGCGACACTTTGGGCGATATTGAGTTATATACATATTCGGAATCAGCGAATTTTTCTGCGTCGATTGAGCTGGGTTTCATAATTAATAGACGACTTTTTTGGCGCTTCAAACAATGAAAATTTTGGCCTCATTTTAGAACAGTGATGTATGAAACGCCAAAAATCGGTATCATTTTTAGGGACCATGGATATGAACCATACACAAACGCGATTAAAATCCGCTTAAACATGTTTTGCAATCACAATAACAGTACTCAATGGCGGTTAAAGCGTTTTTCCTGTAACTACTTTTTGCTAAAACTGTGACTTAAATCATTTTGAATTCCACCAAAAGTCATCTTAGCTGTCGCTTAAAACATTGTGATTTATTCAAAAAAACGTGTGACAAGGCGTTTCAACCTTTTTGTTTTTTATCCACTTTCATCATATCATGTCGTTTAAATCATTATCGTCCTTATCAAAATTTTATTAGCATGTCGTTTCAGAAATTTATCCGCATTCTTGAAATTAATTAAGTGTCGGTCAAACATACCCCACATTTAAGCTTAGTTATTTGAAACACTTATCAAACCTCAAAATTGTGATATCTATGTCCATTCAGACATTGAAATATTATTATGGTACTATTTAGCCACGACGGATCAAACCATTTTTGTTCGCCGCCGACGTCTTTCCCCACCACTTGCGCCGAGTGCTTAAAAGTCTGTCGCGAACCGTGATAACGAATGTATGTATGCGCAGTGCTGGAATAATTGCTGAAGGCTGATTTAAAAGTCTGGGTGGCTGTCTCATGGGACGACCTGGCCGTGGTGGAGGGTACTTCTCCCCCAGCCAGTCAGTTGCCCGGTGAGGCATTCTTGAGTGTTCTGGGCGTGGTTTTGGGCCGCTCAGTACACCACGCTCAGTAATTCTCGCCGGGGACCTCAACGCAAAATCTGTCGCGTAGGGGAACCTGACCACGGATCAGTGGGGTCGCGTCCTGCAGAAGTGGCCGGTGGCGAATGTTCTCACCCTCCTAAATAGCGGCTTAACCCATGCGTGCGTGCAGTGGAACAGCGGATCGGTGGTGGACATCACTTTTGCCACCCCGTCCATAGCCGCGTGCACCGCTGACTGGCGGGTGGACGACGCCGGGTCGCTGTTCGACCAGCGATACATAAGTTTTGGGGTTGGCAGGGCGCTAGGGGCACAGAGGCCAACGAGAAGGCCTTCTCCTTTCCCGTGCTGGGTGCTGCCCAAATCGGACAAGGACAATGCCAATGGCTCCTGGATGAGGTGAGGAAGCTGCTGGAAAGAAGTAGCTTCCCACCTCACCGCGCATCTAGAGGACGTGGGCTTCAACCTCTAAGGCTTAGTATGGATTCAGGGCGGGCCAGTCTACGGTTGACGCCCTGAAACGTTTGAAAAGAGAGACGGAGGAGGCCGCTGAAGAGGGGAAGGGAGTTGTTGCTGTATCCTTAGACATAAAAAATGCGTACAACTCTCTCCCTACGACGCACAATACTGGAGACACTCTGCTATTTTCGAGTGCCTCAGTACTTGACCATCCTCATCGAGAATTATCTTGATGAACCTGAGGTCATGTACGTGGACAAATCAGGCGTCGCCCGGCGACGCATCGTAGAGACCGTGTTCCACAGGGGTTCCTCCTTGGGCCCCTAATCTGGAACATCGGGTATGACTGGGTCCTGCGCGGCCATCTCCTTTGGGACATGGGTATCATCTGCATACCAGATGACACCTTGTCACGTCTCGGGGGAGACCTTTGAAAAAGCCGCGGCGGACTCAGTCATAGAGAGGGTGCGGTGCCTGGTTCGCCGTAAAAAAAGACCGAGGTGATCTGTTTCCGCGGGCTGGTAATAGGCTTTGCTCCATCAGGCACATTGCTATCTGAGGTCCCCAGGTTCCGGCGAGGTCAAGGCGAGTTGCGTTATCTCGGCTTCACCCTGGACCCGCGACTCCTCAGGGTAGCTCAGGTAGTGGGGTAGTAGTAGACACGCTTTCGTGGCTGCTGCTGAACCTGCGCGGACCAGGATCCAGGCACCGACGACTCTAAGCCGGCATCCTGCGATCAATGGCGCTAAATGGGGCGCCAGTCTGATCGGATTCCCTAGCAAAATCGGAATACCTTCCTTTCTTGCGGGGGCCTCAGCGGGTGATGGCGCAGCGGATCGCTCGAGCTTACCGAACGGTAAGTTTCGGTGCAGCCTGTTTGCTCGCTGAGACCTCTCTCTCGTCGTACTCGCCCGCGTATATAAGTAGCGGGCAGTAAGGGAGTCTACTGCCCCGTCAAGCGGGAGGCCGTGCGGAAGGAAGCTTGTCAGGTCCTCCTGAGGCGATGGTCTGAGCACCTCGTACGGCCGGAGAACGCTCGACGCGCTCGCCCCGGTCTTAGACCGGTGGCTGGAGCGGAGCCACAGTGTCGTCTCCTTCCGGATGGTGCAGGTAATAACCGGGTATGGTTGCTTTGGCGACACACACCCTAACGGTGTGTGCGTCGTAAGCTCCGCAGCGCTATGCATTAGTGGCGAGGGTCGGCCAAGACCTCTCACTGGCTAGTATAGCGAGAGCTATACTAGCGAGTGATGAGGCCTGGAAGGACTTCGCTGCCTTTGGCGAGCACGTGATGGCAGCGAAGGAGGCGGTGGAGCGTAAGCGAGTGGCATCTTCTCGCCCCCGCGCTCAGAAGAGCAAGGAGGGGGAGAAGACGACGCCAATATGTACGTCTCCTCCCTCTCCGTGAAAGGTGTCCGCCGGTGACAACTGATAAGTGATATCAACTGATAAGAAGATTTGTGAAAACTTTATTATTAAAAGTTTTCACACACATAATTTTGTTTTTGATTTAAAGAAAACATCGTCTCCACTAACATCTAAACTTAAAAATAAGAAATAATTTCATGGTATCATTGACCATTCTTTATAAAGTTATAGAAGTAAGTGCTATTTAATACAAGTGCAGTTGTTTCAAATTGTTGTTTAAGCTATTTTAATTTGACCCTGAAATATTTAATTTTGGAGTTTAAACCAAATAGATTTTACCCTATCCAATTAGTAAAATGTTTGTTAAATCATTTCGCCTTACTCTGAAATACAGTGCAAGTAACACTTAAATCAATTTGCTTGCAGCTGTCAACAGAATAAAGTGTCGGTTCAATCATTTTGCCTTACTCTACTAAGTGGGCATTTTGTATTAAGTGACATTTTTTTTCGAAGATATTATCATTATAAAGTGAAGAATGTAACCAGAATTTGGGCCTTTTAAAACTAAACTGATTTGTAAAACTTGCAGGCAAAAATATCAAATAGTTTAGATTTTATGATTTTTTTTCCGAAATCGAAAACTTTAAAACGCTCTCCTGTAAAGTTGCAAAAATGTCGCTTAAAACAAATAGCCTTTCACCCCTCGATATTCATTAGATGTTTGAATTATTGCTAATTTATCTCAACGCTAAACTATTAACGTTGTCAAAATAATTATACTCTGATTCCTAATTGTTAAAGTAAAGGATTATATTGAAATAAAACTAGTGTCAATTTCTTAAGTGGGCTATCACTGTCTCGCTAGCTAAAATTGCTAGGAAAGACGTCAGAAAAAATAGTAGCAAAAAATTAACACTCGTCCACAGATTAAATAACTAACATATATCCAATTCAAAACAAAAAATAAAATAAAAATGTTCCGAATAAAGTCGGAACAAAGTCGGAACATTTTTTTTTACAATACAATTTAGAAAAATATTTAACGATGCTTCCCCCAAGAAGTTATAAAACTGTAGCTGACAGCAACGCCCTTACCTAGTAGATTCCAAATAAGATTATACCTACAAAGTTATTTAAGCTTATGTACAACCTATAAAGTATTTTTTTTACATTACTTACATTTATATTCCTAACATACAAGAGAACTTCGTGCTGAGTTACTGGCGCAATCGTAACATGAGCCCAATATGTTAACTTACGAATTCTTTAAAGGTTCTTGCTTGCCTTCTTTATATAAAACTGGCAAGTCAGGTCAGAAAGTGCCCTATCATTGGTTTGTTGGTTTTCTTTTTGTTCTCTCAATCATTCCAAAAAAATTACAGTCATTGTTTGTCGATGGATTGTGCACGTCATTGTATATAGATTGATTAATTCCTGAAGCCACAAACCCGCAGCCTTAACCCTTGCACGCTAAGTTTGCAAGCTAGTGAAAGTTCGTATCGGTCAACTTCTTGCTTTGCGGCATCTAGCGCAGCAAGTAGTAGAAAATTTTCCTAGTAAATAAAACATCTAAAGTGTCCTTGCCATATCGGCCGCCGAACTAACAACCGCTGGGGTACAGTCAGCCACACATCATTAGGTTACCACAACGCATTCAGGCCAGATGGAGTGACAATTTGCACAAGAGTTGGACGCGAGTGTCGAAAAATCGATCAGAGTTGAATAATAGGAGAGGCGTTTGGCTAGCAGTGAACTGCAACAGGGCTACCGCGACGATGAAATAAAAAGGAGGAATAAAATTTTAAACTCTTAAATCTTCAAAACAAGCATGTCAAAATTTTCAGCTTGTCATGCACGCGGTTGCTCGCCTAGTTTATACATTTATTTGTAGGTTCATATTTATTTTTAATCTTATAGTATAGAGGTAAATTGGCGAGCGCTATTAAGCGGTACGGCCCAGTCCCGGCTGTGGGGTATGCGACCGAGATTGCGCTAAGATGGACACCCCATTAGTTGGGGTTGGAGTTTCACATATCACCTTGTCCCCATATGTGACAACGTGAATACCACAACGGTTTTCCTTGGGAAAACCAAAAAATATAGATTGTAGCAATGGACTGTAAGCATAATAGGAGACAATGAGTTCGGCATTAATCTTGAACCTATATTTATGAGGAGTTGTGAAAAAATAAAATAAAAAAAACCTTTTCAGTGACGAAGATACATGGGTCCCTCTGCAAACATTGATTGCTCCGAAAAGCTGTTCTTCCTCATCCCTTCCTCCATTTTACAGAACTACACGTGGCAGACAACTTTGCCACCGTTTCTATTAAAAAGTTTAGCATCTCATCTCTGCCGTACCATTTAAAAATGGAACTCGTTGGAGTCGCATGCGTTTTTTCCACCCTACAAGATAACTCATTCAAAAGAATAGTTTTATCTTTGCTAGTTGACGCAATACTGCCGCCTTGAAATATATAAATTTATCCACATTAACCAGCGCCCCTTAAACACCAGCAGGGCAGGCCGTTACCGCATAAAGTTAACACTCTATGGATCGATCATTCCAGAGCATTTGAGATTAGTACAAGAGGGAACCGAAAGTTTGGGCTATTTAAAAATGAAAACACATTTATGTTTCAAGAGATAGCGTGCAGACAAGCAGACGGAACACCTTAACATATGGATACCAGCAGCATCACTCATGTCACAAGGGCACCGACTGCCAACTTTTTGGCTCTCCCTCCACCAGGATGTAGGTATCAATAAAAACGGTGTCCATAAGTGGCGACAATCGCTCAAGGTTCAATGTCAAGGTCATTGTGTGAATAATCCGCTAGATGGCGTACTGTAGAGCTGAGGTTCATGTACCCGGTAAATATTTGTGTGAGATGTCAAATGTCACTAAATGACATTGAAGTTTTACCTCAGTCTCACAGTGCGCCATCCAGCGGGATTTTTCACATGCAATAGCCCCCATTCTGGAGAATCGTGAAAACTGTCATTTAGACATAATGTATAGTAGATATTGTAATTTGAAAATATTCATAATAGCTCGGGTTTGTGATTGCCAATCCGCATTCAGCCAGCGTGGTAATTAAGCCTAATCTTATCCGAGTAGTGATGACGACTTGATAGCGCATTACTTACTTAGCAGCGCACTTGTTCCATGTGTTCATGGGCGGCGGCAATTGCTTACCATCAGGTGATCCACCTACTCGTCTGCTACCTATCACATAAAAAAAAAATGACGGAGGCCTTCGCGGAGGACAGTATAGGCTAATCTTTACTTTACTTTATTATTGCCAAAATTCAGTTCACCTGCCACCTCCTGTACTACACAAGGGCTCTTCATCATTCGAAGCCGAACGCAAATTAATTCGGGTTTGATCGTCCACGATAAATTCGGTTTTACAAAATGTCGCTGTAATTGGTCGGTAAATCTGAAAACGCTGCATTCGTACCCGGTTTGAATAATTGTACAGTTTTCGTTCAAGTTTATTGCAGCGCAGTTTCAACAATGAATCCGATTTTGAATTAACTATAAATTTTATTGGAATTAATTAACAGTCTGTATCCATGGGCGTATCCAGGTTCTGGACCAGAGCGGGGCAAATCAGATTTATTTCAAGCTGGGTGAAAAAACTTAAATTAAAATAGCTCAGCTGCCCTGATTGTGTAACTACATAGAAATGCTGATAATATACGCCAGTAAAAATGATGTATTATTTTGATTAAAATTAAATTAATTTCAAACTATACAACGTTGCAATATCTGATAATTTCGAAGGAGTTGCGCAAATGATCTTTATTTTAACAGGTCATCTTAATTTCAAACCCAATTAATTAACGTCCCGAAATATCGTCAATTCCATTGCAGAGAGATCTCCATTGTGAGTTTTGAGACTCCGAAAAGTAAATATTTTGCGGGTCTTCCCACAATTAAGACGGCCCTCTTCTAAGGGCTTCCAACGCGTCTAGCTAGACCCTCAGATAACTTTGAATGTCATAACCGTAACACGGTTTGAAGTTAAAGGCTTAGGTACATTACATACACTGCTTACTTACTAAACTAACTCCACTGGCTCAGCGACCTAAAAACATTTTGTAACTTTATAATTATACTGGCCCGCCCTCACTTCGTTTTGGGACAATAGTTCCACTGTCCATCAAAAGATGGCGCTGGACGTTGATTGAATCGTGCTAGTATTTTGCCTTTTCGGTCTGTACCTATACAAGGTTTGCCGGTGTCTATAGATTTTATCTCTTCATAAATTAATAGTATAGAAGATGTATACCGTTGGTGTACCGACAACAATAAATAAATAAACCGAGTCTTGGCTTCCGAAACAAGCGAACGCCACTTGTGTCGGTCTTGCACTATTTGTACTTGTTGCCACTCATTAGAAAGAAGATCTCGCAGATAATTTTCTACGAGGTTGGCCAACAGGGCGTTGGTCCATTGGTCGGCTTGGGCATGCTTTCTTCTCGGGACGATACTCATTCAATATCTCCAGGTGGCCAAGCCAGCGGAGGCGGTGTGCTTTATTCTATATGTCGGCGGAAATGATTTTTGTGGAAGGCAAAGTGCGCGAGCGGTCCGCAAGAGGGCGTCGCGCGCTAACGGAACGTCGGGTCGAGCGAGCGCCGCGCGCTGGCAGTCTGGGACCGGCACGCGCTCGGCGCGGATATCGCTTCGACGGATCGTTTGCCTTCTTCGAGTTTATAATGATTGTTCTTCGTTCAGTTCTGTTTCATTGTTTGATTATCCTATTAGAGTTCTGATTAAACGTTTAAGTTGGTAAAAGACAGTTTAATTAAAATCAACTAACTACCTCCCCGGTATCATGTCCGAGTCGCGCGAGACACGGGCTTTTCTCCGACATCGGAAGTGGAAGTAGGGACCCACGAGCCTATCGGAGGCCATCCTGTAGATAACGGGGACATGAACGAACATAACTATGCCGCGACTAGTGCAATTAATTCTATCATCATCATCATCATCAGCCTGTTGCAGTCCACTGCTGGACATAGGCCTCTCCAAATGCTCGCCACTTTGATCGATCTTCGGCTACTCGCATCCAGCTCCAGCCAGCCCTCTTGCGCAGATCATCACTCCATCTGGCCTGAGGTCGTCCTACACTACGTTTACCGAGACGCGGTCTCCACTCCAGAACTCGTTTACCCCAACGGTTGTCAGCTGCTGACTAAGCTGACTACAGCAAGTGGAGAAGTGGTTGCCTCAAAGCCAGCAGTCCTCTCGGAGATAGAAGATTTCTATAGCCGATTATTAACACGTCACTTCACCGAAGTCCTGCCAGAAGTCAGCGTTGGCGAAATAGAGATTGCTCTTGGGCAGCTAAAAAAACGGAAAAGCCCCTGGAGAGGATGGCGTAACAACAGAGCTGATCAAAGCTGGAGGTAAACCCGTACTGAGGGAGTTCCAAAAGCTTTTTAACGCTGTCCTATTTGAAGGGAGAACTCCGGAGGCGTGGAGTAGAAGTGTGGTCGTTCTGTTCTTCAAAAAGGGTGACAAAAGCCTGCTGAAGAACTATCGACCCATTTCGCTTCTAAGTCACGCTTATAAACTATTCTCAAGAGTGATCACGAACCGTCTTGCGCGAAGACTCGACGAATTCCAACCACCGGAACAGGCTGGATTTCGGAGCGGATATGGCACCATAGACCACATTCACACAGTGCGGCAGATTATACAGAAGACCGAGGAGTATAATCAGCCGCTGTGTCTAGCATTTGTGGACTATGAGAAGGCCTTTGACTCGGTTGAAATCTGGTCTGTTCTGGAGTCCCTGCAGCGTTGCCAAATAGATTGGCGATATATCCAAGTGATGAGATGTCTCTACGAGGCCGCCACTATGTCCGTCCAAGTACAGAATCAGCAAACAAAACCTATACCATTGCATCGAGGAGTGAGACAAGGGGACGTCATCTCCCCAAAATTGTTCACAAATGCAATGGAGGACATGTTCAAGACGCTGAACTGGAAAGGACGTGGCATCAACATAAATGGCGTATACATCT
The DNA here is from genome assembly GCA_014851415.1 of Cnaphalocrocis medinalis. NCBI lineage: Eukaryota > Metazoa > Arthropoda > Insecta > Lepidoptera > Crambidae > Cnaphalocrocis > Cnaphalocrocis medinalis. The sequence goes on from JABMDO010001015.1 coordinate 9,016, forward strand.
CCCACTTGCGATTCGCAGATGACATCGTCATATTGGCAGAAACGATGCAGGACCTAAAGCAGATGCTGAATGGCCTGGCGGACTCTTCTAAACGCATCGGCCTACGGATGAACTTGGAAAAAACCAAGGTCATGTTCAATGAACATGTTCTACCGGAACCGATTGCGATCCATGGCGCCACCCTCGAAGTTGTTGAGAAGTATGTGTACCTCGGGCAGACATTGCAGTTGGGTCGAAACAACTTTGAGGATGAGGTGAAAAGAAGAATCCAGCTGGGTTGGGCAGCATTTGGAAAACTACGTCGAGTCTTCTCATCGTCTATTCCACAGTGCCTAAAGACAAAAGTCTATAATCAGTGCGTCCTACCCGTCATGACATATGGGGCTGAAACGTGGACACTAACAGCACGGCTAGTCCACAAGTTCAAAGTCGCTCAGCGGTCTATGGAAAGAGCTATGCTCGGCGTTTCTCTGCGTGATCGAATCCGAAACGAGGTGATCCGGCAGAGAACCAAAGTTATCGACATAGCTCATCGGATTAGCAAGCTGAAGTGGCAGTGGGCTGGCCACATCTGCCGCAGAACTGACAACCGTTGGGGTAATTAATTCTATAAGTGCGAATAATTCTACAAGTGCGAACAATTCTACAAGTGCGGGTAGTTTGACAAGTGCGGGTTGCCCCGGCAGCGCTACTGAAACGGGCGAAGCCGCTGCCCTATTGAAGATGCTACGTGTGCTGACGGGTGGCTTCCAGCCTCCCTCTCCGATTGCGCTCATCAGATTTGACCCTGATGAACAGGATGCCGACATCGAGGGTTGGTGTAAAATTAATGAGGTGATCATAAAACACAAGGATTTAAAAGGTACCGATTTGTTATTATCACTAATGCAAGCCCTTCGTGGTCGAGCCACATCATGCCTAACCAAGATACAGCCTGATTGCATTACCTGGGAAAATGTTAAAAACATTCTAATTTCAAAGTTTGCGAAACCAATGTTATTGCAAGATTACTTTGATCGAATAATTAAGTTCAAAATTAACGACAAAGAAACCGCCGCTGACGCTGCGTTGCGTCTTTGGAATTTGATCGAAACAATACCTAAAACTGAATTAAATGAGGAAGTGATTGCTGGTTTTGCTGTTTCAATTTTATCAAACGGTGAAAGCAATTTAAGACGTGAATTAAATTCCAACAACATAACTTCAAAGACACAGTTATGTCGCGTATTGCGTGGTGTTTCTATGAAGCGCCATAACGATGATGCGACGCTTCACATCGAAAATAAACGCCCGCGTTTTAATAATCAACGACCGATACCTACCTTCACCGGCGCTTGCCACCGCTGCGGTGAAATTGGTCACAGAATAATGTACTGCCCTCAAGTTCGTGGCGAAAGTTCACAGGTCAACAAACCACCACCACCGGTGCTCCAACGCCATGAAGAGAGACGACCTCCAACATGTTACCTATGCCTGCGGCAAGACGGGCCACATTGCCAGTGCCTGTGCAGCCGCTGCCGCCCTCCGCGAGTCCACGCAAGCTTCTAAGAAGGAAGTTAAACTATGCAGCAAACAGGCGGTCACTGGTGAGCTACATGTTGCAGGTATGAGTTGTCGTTTTCTATTTGACTCTGGGTCGGAATGTTCTCTTATCAAAAGTAGTCTTGCTGATCAAATTAAGGGAGTGTATTATAATGACAATGTTGTATTGGTTGGAATAGGTAACTCTGACGTAAAGTGTAGACTATAGAGAGCTTAACTCAAATACGCGAAGCGATAACTATCCTCTTCCGCGCATTAGTGATCATATTGACAGGCTACACGGTGCGAACTACTTTACTTCACTTGATATGACATCCGGATTTCATTGTATTGGTGTAGAGTCAGCGTCAGTAGAGCGCACTGCCTTCGTTACCCCCGACGGGCAATTCGAATATGTAGCTATGCCCTTTGGGCTTAAAAACGCGCCATCGGTTTTCCAAAGATGCATTCAGAATGCTCTAAAAGACTGTGAATTTGTATTAGTCTATATAGATGACGTTTTAATCCCTTCAACGACAGTAGAGCAAGGATTAGAAAGACTTGAGTTAGTTCTTTCAGCGCTCACAAAGGCTGGGTTTTCGTTGAACATGAAAAAGTGTAAATTTTTGAAGCGTCAAATTACTTACTTGGGGTATGATATTAGATCGGGGGAAATTAGGCCAAATCCTAACAAAATTAAAGCGCTAGTAGAGATTCCTGCACCTCGCACTGCTACTCAGGTTCGCCAATTTATCGGGCTCGCATCTTACTTTAGACAATTCATACCGAACTTCTCACGTCTAATGTCTCCTTTATACCCTCTTACACAACACAATGGCAACATTACATGGACTCCTGAACACAACGAAATCCACAAGCGCGTGATAGAAATTTTAACTTCAGAACCGGTGTTAACAATTTTTGATCCAGATAAAGATATAGAGCTTCATACAGATGCGAGCTCGTTAGGCTACGGCGCAATATTGATCCAACGATGCGGGCGCACGTCGCACGTCGTGGCGTACTTCAGCCGGCGTACCTCCGAAGCTGAGTCCCGCTATCACTCTTACGAGCTGGAGACGCTGGCTGTCGTACGCGCGGTGGAATATTTCAGGCACTATCTGTACGGTCGCCATTTTACTGTTCGGACTGATTGTAATGCTTTAAAGTCATCTAGCGCAAAAAAGGACCTTACGCCCCGTGTTCATCGATGGTGGGCAATATTGCAGAGCTATGATTTTAACGTAGAATATAGGGAAGGGCGCAATATGCCCCATGTGGATTTTCTGTCTAGAAATCCACTACCCGAATCTAAGCCAGAAAGTATCGATGTGACCTCAGGTCCCTTGCAAAGGGAAGTTCAGGCTCTTGCATTGCAGCAAGGATGGTTAGCGGTAGAACAACAACGGGATAGCGAGATAGTAAATATTATGGATAAATGGAGAGCAGGAGATTTGCCAAAAGATGTGGCTAAATCGTATGATATTAGGAAAGGTATTCTATACCGTAAAGTGCAGCATAAGAAACGGAATTTATGGCTGCCCATAGTTCCCCGGTCACTAGTGTGGTCTCTTATAAGTCACGTTCATGCAGAAGTGAAACATCTAGGCTATGACAAAACGCTTGAAAAATTGTATGAATTGTATTGGTTTTCGGGAATGGCAAAGGCAGTTAAAAAGTTTGTGGATGCTTGTTTTGTTTGTAAAGCTTGCAAAGGAACATCTGGCGCCCAACAAATTCAAATGCATTCTATACCAAAAGCCCCATTACCGTGGCACACAGTTCACATCGATTTAAGTGGAAAGCTTAGTGGGAAAAGCTCCAAAAAGGAGTACGTCTGTGTTATAATTGACGCGTTTACCAAATATGTGTTATTACGGCTTACAACAAGTTTGGATGCTAATTGTGCTGTAGAGTCTCTTAAAGAAGCCATTAATCTCTTTGGTACGCCAAAGCGAGTTATAGCTGACCAAGGGCGTTGTTTCATTAGTAGTGGTTTTAAAACATTCTGTTCTGAAAACAACATAGACCTTCATTTTATTGCAGTAGGGGCCAGTAGAGCTAACGGACAGGTAGAGAGGGTAATGCAAACGCTAAAGAGCCTTTTTACTATTACTGAAAATAATTCAGACACTGTTTGGCGAGATGAGCTAGGTGAAATACAGCTAGTTATAAATTCCACAAAATGTAGAGTTACTGGTTACACTCCGACTGAGCTTATGTTCGGAATCAAATCACAGCCGTTAGGTATTTCGAGAATAGCTTTTGAAAATGAGACTTCTGAATGTAGAGCTGACTTAAACATAATTCGTCAAAATGCGATTAACAATATTGAACACGAGGCTAGATTAGATACGGAACGCTTTAATAAAAATAAAACTCAAATAAAGCCATACAGTGTAGGTGATTATGTTTTTTAAAATGTTGTGAAAGAAACCAGACTAAATTAGATACAAAATTTAGGGGACCTTTTAAAGTCACCGGAGTATTAGAGAATGATCGCTACGTGTTGCAACATGTTGACGGCTCAAAGAGAACCTACAAATACCCCCACGAAAGTCTGCGCAGAGTTCCTGAAGGTCGCGAGGGACTAACCGAAATGGCCGAAGCGCTATGTAATGAGGCCTTAGAAAAAGATGACACCGTGTCGGCGGTTAGTTGTGAGGTAGATGGCGATGGGAAAGTCGTGAACCCAAATGTAATCGATGGCAGTAGTGATGGTAGTGTTGTGGTGACTGCAGATCTGAACAGTAGTGATGATGAAGGTGATAGTAGAGTTGAGAGTACCACAGAGGTACTGGTGCATCGTGAGATGGAGGATTAGAGAGAGACGCGGTGGTAGTGAGACCAGCCGGCGTATGTGATGAAGGTACGTTAAGTAGCATCTCGTGTATGTTTGCAAACCGCTGGCTTGCCTTACGCTATATGCGTGATGGTCCCCAGTGCGTGGCGCAGAGCCGTAGCGAGTGTTACACGCGTTCCAGTTGATGGATGGTTGGTTATAGATAGAGACGAGTCCATAGAGAACCGTGGTTAAAAGTTAACTGAGGCTTTGTTGTTGCTTCCAGATGATTAACGCACAGGGACGTGCGTTCGTCAGGAAGGCCGTGTCGGCGGAAATGATTTTTGTGGAAGGCAAAGTGCGCGAGCGGTCCGCAAGAGGGCGTCGCGCGCTAACGGAACGTCGGGTCGAGCGAGCGCCGCGCGCTGGCAGTCTGGGACCGGCACGCGCTCGGCGCGGATATCGCTTCGACGGATCGTTTGCCTTCTTCGAGTTTATAATGATTGTTCTTCGTTCAGTTCTGTTTCATTGTTTGATTATCCTATTAGAGTTCTGATTAAACGTTTAAGTTGGTAAAAGACAGTTTAATTAAAATCAACTAACTACCTCCCCGGTATCATGTCCGAGTCACGCGAGGACACGGGCTTTTCTCCGACATATATGATATAAGGTGTGTCCACTATCTTCTCTATTTCGGCATTTGTACGTATTCTCTAGCCATGGTCTTGTACTTTTTCTTTAACTGGACCCAGAGTTTTCAGAATTAATCCCAAAGTCATCAACATAGCTCACAGGATGGACTGGCTGCATCAGCCGTCGAACTGACAGCTGCTGGAGTAGGTACACGAGTTTTCGAATGGAGACCACGTCTCGGTAAACGTAAAATAGACCGCCCTCAGGCCAGATGGAGTGCAGGTACTGCGCAGGACAGCTGGCAAGAGCTGGATGCGAGTAGCAAATAATAAATCTGAATGGCGAATATTAAGAGAGGTCAATATCTACTCGTAGTAGTGGACTGCATTAGGCTGATGATGAGCATGCCAAAGCGTGGCTCTCCCACGGAAGAAGATGGTATAGTGATACACAATTTTATGGAACCACCTGTGACAAGGATCGGTTCAAAACGTTATGATTTTTTTATGACATTATTTTATGTCCCCTTGTCACCTAAACCCGGAGATCGCACGTTTTTGGCGCCATGGATGGAAGCATGTTTTTTGTGTTCCGTAGCCAAATGTATAAGTATAAAAACGGACCCCTTTTAGGTTCGTCATCCGTCCTATGTCACGGTATTTTTTTCCGAAACTATATAAAGCCATATTGTTGCTAAGTACCTACTATGTATGTATTTTATAACGCATTAAGATTTTCGTACGGAAAGTAAAAAAATGCTTTTCCCCATACCAGAACAATTTTTTATTGCAATCTAAACGTGTGGGATATCTTTGGATAGATCTAAAAAATATTTTTAGGTTTTATAATATTATGTTCTAATAGTGAGTACCATAAAATAGGTTGACATTTTAGCTATTAATATTCACTACAAACTAGAATAGTCAGGAAAATGTCCTCCAAAACAAAATAGTAATTAGCAATTTAAAATTAAACAGTTTGAACACGAGCGTTGCGGATATTGTTAATGCGTATTCTGATGGTGAACAAACATACGGGGTAATCGGAGTTTCATTCCGTCAAACAAACAAATTGTAATGACCTTTGCGGTGACATGGCCGTAATATGACGCTGTCAGTGCAAAAGTGGTGTGTGTGGTTTTATAAACTTTAGGACTTTGTCAACATTTACATTTTGTGAACATTTACATGTTTTCTACAAACCATACTTCTTGAAAGTATCCGAGTATAGTAAATAACCTTTGTTTTTTGCTATCAGTCTCCCCTCTCACTCACACCCCATAAACTTTTGCTTTTCCTTTTTACGCATCCCCCAATCCTACATTAATAAAATATATGATACTATCGTAAAATAAATTAAGCCAACATTTATAGACAGTGAAAAAGCCTCAAGTTAATGAAGTCACATAGACAATACAAACACAGTATGTGGATAGCAAGTAACAAGACAGAACTACTTACTCGACGACCGTTGCTCAGTAGAACCCCGATTTTTAATCATGTGGAGAAAATTGACAGATGTCAATGTGTCATCCCCATACATTATCACTCCATTTGACGGATGCACTATGTCAAAATATGTAGAAACTTGGCATTTGCATCTATCAGTTGACTCCACGTGATTAAAAATCAGAGCACAGCACGAACTTTTCAAGGAATCGTATCGCGCCCATGCTAGGATTGCGCTGATTAATCAGCACGAAGGACCTTCGATGACGTTTCGTATCCTTAAAAAATGTAGTTGGTTAGTATGACCTGGGTAACATTGAAGTCGAATTTAGAAATTTCATACATTCACACATTCGTACGACTGGACGAGGATCGTCTCGTGAAGAAAGCATACCTACCAGAGCTGACAGATAGGCCGACGCCCGGCAGGCCAACCTAGGAATATCTATCGCTGGAAAAACGTTGTCGAGAGTGATCTGCGAGAACTTTAGGCCAAGGACTGGAAACAAGTAGTGCAGGATCGACCGAAGTGGCGTTCTCTTATTTCGGAGGCCAAGACTCCTATCGGGTCGCTGAGCTAGTGAAGTAAGTAAGTATACATTCGTACTAGATACAAAATTTTAATTCGACTCCAATGTCTAGTAAGCACAAACGTCAGAAAGGATAGCTTTCTGACGTTTGCGCCATTCGCTTTTTAATCTTGGCTGCAGTACTGTGATAGTATAAAAGCTCTTAAAAGGTCATTAAAGGCCAAACCCATAGCCGTATAAATAGAATTAATTAATAAATTGCTTAGCTGGTTTTCGGCAGACAAAATGGTGCTTAATAGACTGTATTGGATGCGACTATTCGACGAAGGTCCATTACACACGGACGGCTCGAGCAGATAGGTAGTAATTTAACGAGCCGTTTAGCGCAGTGGTATGAGCGCTGGTTGAGCAAGAGTCGCGAGTGTGATTTTCACACCAACAAAAATGTTTGGTGATGAAACAGATATTTTTGTTGGGTCTGGGTGTTTGCGGTTTCTTCATTTCTATAGCACAAAAGAGAGCCTTGAAATTGGGTCATCTCAATTAATTTATTATTTAATTATTATTAGTAATCAACATACACGGACCGGTCTTGCAGTCATAGTCAACTTGAAACTGACATTGATAACTTCTTGGGAAGTTGATATTAACTGCTCACTATAATAAATTCACTACACACAGACACTAAGCAGACGCAAGTGTTCATCACACGAATGTTTGTACAGGGAGGGGATCGAACCCAAGGCCTTTATCGCATGAGGCAGGGTCACTACTAAATGCGCCATCCGGCCAGTCGTTGTACCTACGTACATAGAAGTCTATAGGTAATCGTTGCTCCAAGCAGGCCGTGTATGGCGGGCCTAAAATTGTAAGTAAGGACCTTTAAATCTGATAATAGGTTGATGGTTTGAGGGTGACCCTTTTATTGTTCCATAGCCAAATGGCCACTAACGGAACCCTTATGGATTCGTCATAGTTATCTGTCTGTCCGTCCATAAGTCACAGTCACACAGAAACACTTCAAACTGGATTAGGAGATCTGATGTATTTTGTCAACTGGATTTTTATAAATACAAAAGTAGAAAAAAGTTTTTTAGGTTTTCCCAAACTTCAAAAATTAAATAGAATCAACGGAAACTAAAAAAATATGTAGGGACTTTTGTTTTTTATACTGTACAGTTTGGCTCAGAATGGCCCTTACCAAACCCTTCCCTTAAAAATGGACCAAACCATCTATGTGTACTTAGATCATATTTTTATACACTATTATAATCATCACACATACATATATCGGGCCGTGATCTCGGGGTCCCGGGTTCGATTCCCGGGTCGAGCAAAAGTATGTTACGATTTTTTCGAACATAGCTTGTGATCGCCAATCCGCATTAGGCAAGCGTGGTGATTAAGCCTGATCCTATCATAGTAAATAGTGATAACCATGATTTCTATGACGGAGGCCTTTGCCCTGCAGTGGGACAGTATAAAGGCTGATACTTTACTTTATATCGACTGGCCGCTTGGCGCAATGGTAGTGACCCTGACTCATACGCCATAAGTCGTGGGTTTACCTATTACTTATAATCAGACTTATAAGTAATAGGTAAATACTACACGAAAACTAGTTTCTGCTAATGAATAGATCACCACAATTTATGAAGAGCAATCAAACATTAAGTAAACTATCAATTCATGATTACAGTACAATATATTACCCCGACGTCGCTCGCCTGGCGCCGCGCCAAAAGATAATATGAACTAATGGTTCCGTATATTTGAGTGTTTGTTTCTGAATGTGTTTAGTGACTCCTCTGTGAAACATTGGCGATATTACTATCCACACTTCTTGGGATTGTAACTTTATTACTTTGTTTATTACAATATCTTAGTCTCCTTATATTGACTGACCTATTTTTTTAGATTTAATGAAACACCTCACACACAAACTTCCCACACACACTTCACACACTCTCACACACAAACACATACACGCACACACACATACATAATTTATACCTCACACACACCACACACACACACACACACACACACGCACACACATGTCATGTATTGACCTGCACTTGTGTCACAGATGCAGAACAAACACAAGTGTTAATTACAACTGAAAAGGCGAAATACTTTTTTTAAGTGATAAGATGGCAGGTGGCCATGCAGATTACCTGATGGTAAGCAGGTGCCGCGCCAATAAATACCTGCAACACCAGTGGAGTTACAAGCGTTTCCAGCATTTAACCTCTTCCCCCTCCGGCACCTTGAGTCCTCGGCGAAACACAGCACAAGTGTTACTTCACGTAGTTTTTGTAACTTTGCGCGATATAACTGACATCCAACGCCCTCTAGCACCGCAGATTAGAACTAATAGCGCATTTTAAGTTCCAAAACGAAGGGAGGGCGGATGGATATGTAGTTAGGTTTTTTTTATGATATAGGTGGCAGACGAGCCGACGGATCCCCTGATGGATGGTAAGCGATTACCGCCGCCCATGGACACCTGCAACACCAGTGGTATCACAAGTGCGCTGCTTACTTTGCTTGCTGGTTTAAAGAAAAAGTTACTTGTAGAAATCGCTTGAAGTTATAATTGAGCTAAAATATTAGGTATGTCGGTATAAAATAAGAAGACACAGAAGATACATACCTACAGTACAGTAGCTTCAGTAGATATTGATATCAAAAATAACGTTAACACACGTGGTAGGCAGTACATCGTATATTATCTCTTTGTGCCACGCGATAAAAAGAATATACGGGTCTTACATTTTCTTTTCTTGAGAACCGCTCAATATAATATTGCCTTCGCTGCATGTTTATCAAACACACGCCTTTTTGTTATCCGACTTCATTTTATTGAAAAATATTCATACAAAATTTCATCCAAGAGATTTTTCCGCTACATTTCTTGCAAGAGTTGTGTGGAAATACCCGTCTGTAATACCGCCACCCAAAGTTGGTTGCATTCAAGACAATTTCAAAAGCAGAGCGAATTCCATAAAATAATACGATAAATAGCGCACTCTTAATAAGATAATGACCTAACTCAAAATTTCGGAAAAATGAGTTTTGGTGAAAAATCGACCTTATAGACCAAGGGTCACAGCATACTTCTTTAAAAATCAACTTTATTCTGTAAATAATAACGTATAAAATACATGAGTCACTATCTTTCCCGCCCCGCACACTTCGTTCGTTCATCGAATATCGACCAATTCAGTTTTGGGGCGGCGGTTTGCGCGCGAGGTTTGTGTCAAACGCCGGCAGATTTGGAGATGCGTCAGTGTTTTACTAAACAATCGGTAAGTTTGTTAAATATTTATCATTATAATATTGACTGGTTTTGGAATAGGTCTTTGTTTCAGTAACTTTCTCTCAGTTGATATAGGCTCAACTGAATTGAGTCTTTATTTTATTAAAATGTACTGTAGGATCAATGACAAATTATTACTTAGGTCTGTGTTTTATTTGAAATCGTTCACGAAATATAACTCAAATCGAATTTGGTCTCTGTATTGTTAAAAAAATACGAAAATGTTTTGTAATGTTTGAATTTAGGTCTTTTTTTCATAAAAAAAACTGAAACACAGATAATATGTTCTTTCGGATTTAATTATACGACAGCAGATGTTTTCTATATTAGTTCCAAACTGTACCATAGATGGCGCTGACTTTCGATTGCATCGCGACAGCGTTTCGTTTTTTCGGTTTACCATAGGTAAACCGAAAAAACGAAACGCTTGGCTATAGCCAATACTACTTTGGTCCTAGGAAACTGTCATCGAGATCGTGATCTCTCTGTGTCGGCATAATGCTAAAGTATTGTGTCGTAAGTTTGATTCCCACTTTGTTTTAAAATTTTGTGTTTGTTCAGTTTCTCTGTGTAATATTATGTTAATGACATCAGCTATTAACCAACTTTCCACCCTTTTGCCAAAATTTGCTAGTAGTAATTTACGCCCAAAATTAACAAAATATAGTTAAGTAGGTAGGTACTTAGACTGAAGTAAAACTTACATTTTAATCAGTTACTAACAATTTATTTTAGATGTGATGATGATGTTGTAAAAAATGCTAAAATAAGCTAATAAAAAATGTTAGAATATATACCTACCTACTAGGGAATGCAATACCGGGATACCGGGATCCCGAAATACCGGGATCCCGCATCATTTTTGCGGGATCAGTCCCGCGCCCGAATCGAGCGGGATCCCGCGGGAT
>JABMDO010001016.1:0-18185 GCA_014851415.1 Cnaphalocrocis medinalis
TTATAAACATTAAATACAAAAGAATCACAAATATTGATTGATGTTCTGTTATGGAATTAAAATAGAAAACAAGGAATAACAATATCTTAGACGAGTAGAAAAATGTGTTAGCCCGCTCTCATTTCTTTACGGGACAATATTCTCAATCTGAACCAATAGATGCGCTGGGCGTCAATTACATCGTGCAAGTGTTCCGCTTTTTTGAGGTAATCCACTCTCAGCACCCAGAATTTCAGCACCTGGGATTTCAGCACCTGGCCTAGTCCACTCTCAGCACCTATTGATATTTTTGGCAGGTGCTAAAAGTGGATACAAATTTATTCTTACATTTATGTCCACTTGCAGCACCTGTAACAAAATAGTGTTGACAGCATAACAGTATTAAATGAAAGATATCGATAAAAATCACTTGAACGTTAAGATATTATTTTTTCTACGAATTATTCCTTTAAATTGCATTAAAATTTACTACTTGTTAGATTATGTTGTTTTAACATGCGATTGCCGGTCAATATAATTTATTTAAAACACCTGCAACTAAAGGTTTAAGGGACAATAAGTAGCATGACGTCATGTTAAATTGTCTAGAACGCCTTCTAAAAGACTTAGGCCCGATCGGATCAAACTTCATTCGAGGATAAATAATATGAATAACGCTCCGATTCGTATGGAATGACAGTTTTATACTCGTACCATAGATTTACTGTCGAATACAAATTAGATTAAAGCCCCGTTGGTCTAGATTCCCGGGTTCCTGGGTTAGATTCCCGGATCCAGCAAAAGTGTTTCGAATTTATCAAACATAGCCTCGGGTTTGTGATCGGGTCACCAATCCGCATTTGGCGAGCGTGGTGATTAAGCCTTATCTCATCATAGAAGCGATGACTTATTATCTATGATGGAGGCCTTTACCCTACAGTGGAACATATTATCATTTCTTTTTTTTAATCATTCCACTTTCAACCCGCAACCCATTAACCTATAAATTCACACAACATCTCATACATTGACGTGATTCCGTACTAAATAATGTATAACAGATATCAGAAAACTGAGGGATCACAAATTTAATCTATACTTACAATACCTAAATCTGTAGAAAGGTCAATTCCGTACATTAAATTTATTTTCAAAATGACTATCAGGGGGAGATTAGTGATCGATACTGATGCCAAAAATGCAATCAGTAAAAATTTTGTCTGTCTATCTGTATGTTCGTTATAGAAACAAAAACTACTCTACGGAATTTAACAAAACTTGGTACATTTGACCACGTTACAATCAATAGGAGAAGAGCAGTAAAGAGAAATATTGGAAAAGCAGGAAAAGTTACTGCATTTTTAGGGTTCCGTAGTCTACTAGGAAGTAGGAACCCTTATAGTTTCGTCATGTCTGTCCGTCTGTCTGTCTGTCTGTCTGTCTGTCTGTCTGTCTGTCCGTCTGTCTGTCCGTCTGTCTGTCCGCCTGTCTGTCAGTCTGTCTGTCCGTCTGTCTGTCCTGGCTCGTTCTCCGCCGTTTCTGCACCGATTGTCACGAATATTGGTGGAGAGATGTATACTGATAATTCAAGAATTGGTTTTTAAAATTAGCGAAAAAAAATTTTTTTTTATGACGTGCAGTTGCTCTAACTAAATGGTAATGTATTGAAATAACCACCTACAAACTATGAAAATAAGGTCTACTGGCTACGGAACCCTTTCATGTGCGTGTCCGACACGCTCTTGGCCTGTTTTTGTAAACTTCCGTAGCGTGTGTAGCCTTGATGGTTAAAGCTACATAGAAATCATGTATGATGGAAATGTTCTACACAAAATTATCTTAAAAATATCTTACGACGGCATATATCTATATTTTATGGTTGACCCACAATAACACGTGTAACTGATAAGCTATTTCCCGATAGCTCGGAGCTTTCTTATTGTATTTGTTTACCCTCACGTTTATAGTACTCTAATAAGAGTTAACTTCTCAAGACCACGGAAAGGCGTTAGTAAGGAGTCATTTGGAATACTGCAGTGTAGTCTGGTCTCCTGGGTACCATGTCCGTGTTGTACGTATTGAACGTTTGCAAAAAAGGTTTTTGTGGCATCTAACCTACAGTTGCAGCAAGGGCCGAATACTTAAGTCATATGAGGAGAGACTGAAGTATTTTCAAATGACTTCCTTGGAAAAACGTAGGGAAATGTTAGATTTGGTATTTTTCAAGAAACTTGTAACAGGCACTTTTAACTGTCCAAAGTTGTTAAGTAAAGTCGCGCATAACATACCGCATAATTTACCAAGGCGTTCTAATGGGAAACTGTTCCGCATGCCATTGAGCCGCACTAACTTAAAAAAACATTGTCCTTTATCCAGAATGTATGTTTTGTACAAGAAATATGAAAAGGATATTGACTTGTATTTTACGTCAATACCTAGAATTAAAAAGACCAGTAGTCGATTAGAATAATGCTATATTTTTATTTTGTATTCCTTCTTTATTTGTACGGATGTTGCAGAAAGTGTTCTGCAAATACAGTGTGAAAGTGTAAACACACTATTAGTGCATGTGGTGCTTTTCTGTAAGTGATGAGGCACTTATCTAGATTTAAGAATATGTTTGTAATGCTTGTAATAGTGTACTAATTGTTGAGAAGCCAAATAAAATAAAAATAAAAAAAAACAAGGCTACTATGTACCTAAACCGAAACAATTTTGCAATGTAATGTAATGTACGTGCAGCGCCATCTATTGGCTTGGTTTAAAACTAATCTCTCGAAACGAAGTGAGAAACATTTCGCAGAAATACGCGCTAAAACTGGAATATCACTATCGCAAAGACTGGCAGAAAAAAAACATAATTGATGGCTACATAGAAGATTACAAAAGTGGTCTAATTACATTAGGCCACTGCATAGAGAAACTGCGGTTTTAATTTTTTATTTACCTATTGTGTTATTTTAAAGTTTGATATTTGAAATTATTATACGTTTAGATTATTTTTGTCGATATCTTTTATTTAACATCGATTGGTTTAGCTAACAGCACTAGGCTGCTGATTGCAGGTGCTGAAAGTGGACATAAATGTAAAAATAAATTTGTATCCACTTTCAGCACCTGCCAAAAATATCAATAGGTGCTGAGAGTGGACTAGGCCAGGTGCTAAAATCCCAGGTGCTGAAATTCTGGGTGCTGAGAGTGGATTACCTCGCTTTTTTCTATTACATAAACGTCGTCGTTGTATAAATAACTGACCTCTTCAAAAATAGTATAGAAGATGACCAAACCACATACTAATCCAACATTAATCTGGCAAACTATACTTGGCAAATCTTCCCATCTCAAATAGGCTGAATAGTATTAATTTTACGCTACCGAATCCTCTGTGTAAGGTCACAGAAGATTGGGGTTATACAACTATTAAAACGAATTCGGTGACCGAATGAATCCCCGACACGTACAAACTAAACGACCTGATGTAAAAACTCCCCGGTTTCCAATAATCCTGGTTGGTTTCGTCCCCCAATTTAGGGTCAACTAATAAAAGGAAAATATGGCCTATGCCTTTATGGTGTCTCAAAATGCGGGACGTGTACCCTCTTTTGTTCGCTATTCATTGCTTTAGCATAATGCTTCGCCAGTCATGATGACCTTTCCTCCGCCGGATGATGAGGGAGGTCCATAAGGGTTTGGAGGTAAGGTTTTGGGAAGCAGCTTTGTTCCAAAGAAGCATAACAAAACCCGTTTATTACCGTTGGTATGGTATGAGGCCACCTGGACCCCACACTGTGTAAGATGCATTTCTTTTTTATCAAAAGGTAATGGCCTTATTTTCAACTAACAAGGGGTAAGTTACAAATTTTATGTAATGGCTTGGTAAATTGCTTACATACGTGCGGTCTACATGCATGTCATTGTTGGATAGAAGTAATATCGATATGCCATGGGTTTTTAGTAATTCTCTAAATTAAGAACGAAAATCGGGAGTGGTGGCGTGCATTAGGGGAGCCTTTATCCAGCAGTGAACGAGCGTGGGTTCCTGATGATGATGAAAACAAAAAATCTGATTGGCTGTCATAGCCGAAATATCAGTTTAAAGGACACTACCACACAATACTAACCTAATTATAGGTAATAAGGTAACAGTATTGAATCGAATGTAATCTTTATTGAAATAAATTGTCATTAATAGGTCAACTAAATCTACTATACAAATATCATTGTGGACTTTGGCTTATCATTTTGGACGCTACGTTTGAGAAACCCTGACTAGTGTAGTCGTATTCGTTAAAATCCTACTGGGGTAGTGTGTAAATAATACTGAGTAAATAAGAAAACACTGATTTAATTTACTGTTTGGGACAAAACCGGTTCAGAGAACTTAATGTGAACATTTACATCTCTTTAACTACGCCTTTTACCATGCATTCTGGACAAATTCTACATTTAACTTGGTAATTTGATATGGATAATCTAAAAAAATAGCGACGAATTTCCAAAAGTCATCAGGTTAAAATGATGTAAATGTTTATAGATACACCCTCTAATAAGCTCTTTAAGGTCGACACAACTGCACAATGAACATTATTCTCAAAATACGAGACTTAACTTTGTTTTGTAATTGACAAACGTAATTCAAATGTGATCCATAAAATATTTTGGAACCGACAAGGAAATTGCTTCCACCGAACTACTAATTAAGTCCTTTGTCTGGATAAATACCGGAGACAATAGGAAATCGAATTATCTGGAGCAGCAATCTGTGATTTATATTTAATCGGTTAGTCGTCCATTATGAATATATTTGCTGCGAGTATATTGTATTTTCGATGCTTTCCTACCAATCTAGTTTATTAAAGCATTCAAAGTACTTTTGAGAAGTAAATTATATCGATCAATCGATGGACACCGTCGACGGGGCAGGCTCAGAAAAAGTGGTGTGATGATTTCTATAAGTATGTCCAAGATTGGCAAGCAAAGGAGTTGGACGCGGATCTATGAAGGAACGTGGGGGAGGCCTTTGCCCAGCAGTGGGACTCTATAGGCTACAGAACTAAAAACAAAAATCTACTAAATGGGTAAAGCTTGAGCTACTCTTCTACTTTCACAAGTAATCCTTGTCTATTTTTTCTTCCAGTTATAAATATTGTGAGAAAAGTAATGCGAAACTAACAAGCTCTGTTGGAAATGGTTTACGTACTGGGCTGTGATCTTGGAGCCTCGAGGTCGATTCTCGGATTGTACAAAAAGTATGTTCCGAATTTTTCGAACATAACAGCTGTGATCACCAATCCGCATTAGACAAGCGTGGTGGTAAAACCTATCCCATCATAGTAGCGATGTCTTGATTTCCGAGATGAAGACCTTTATCTTGCAGTGGGAAAGTATGTTTAAGGCTGATACTTTACTTATGCTGTGAAACTATACACACAATTTATTTACTGTGAAACTATACGCACAATTTGATGTAGATACTCATGTTTGTTCACCACCCGTATATTTTGGAGTAAATTAAGACTTGGCACATCACAACAATCCTTCATGCAGAAAAATCTTTCGCTAAAGCTCCGTATATCAAAGCACCGCTCATGTTTAGATGTTTGCAAAGTTAATGTGACGAAAAATTGTTTTATGTTTGTGTAAGGGCTCAAACACTCCCACTGTGCTGCGAACATAAACAGAGGAATATTAGGAATACGGTCCGTATGTATACAAAAAATATGACTCTTTGTTTATTCATCACTTTAAATAAATTCAAAGAGGGCTCCTATCCACTCGTTAGATGACTTACATTACAGGTAACTAACTAGTAAACAGTAGTGAAAAGCAATCGACTTGCTATAGAAACATAATAATTTCGGCATCGGTCGGGCCAGCTCGACCGGAGTAATACCACAAAATAAATATTGACACAGAAGTCTGACTGCCCACTAAGAGCTAAAAATATGTCATGTACTCACGCATGCGCACTAACGGCCTTTTCGACCACATTAATCCTAATTTATGACATAAGATTGTCGAACTGTCGAGGTCTGTGGTAGAGGCTAGGTACATGTAGGTACTCATGCCGGGCAACAACCCTAGCATAAGTCAACGAACTCTTCTAAATTCAAAATCAAGGCTAAGTCAGACTTCTGTGTCAGTCTTTATTTTGTGGTAATACCCCTGCCTCATAGAAAACCAGCGTGAAGCTGTGTATTATGTGAGTGTAAAATGATATTAACCGTTACAATGTCGACGACCCGGTTGGTTCAGTGGTAGTGAATGCTGCGTCTGGGCCAAGGGTTGCGGGTTCGATCCCCGCACAGTACAAACATTTGTGTGCATGAACATTTCTGTTTGTATTGGTCTGGGTGTTTTCTATGTATTATAAGTATGTATTTACAAAAAGAAAAGTATTATATATATATTTGTAATCCCACTGTTGGTTCTGATATCTGTACCACAGGTGCTTAAGCTACCTATCTCAGAGTCAGATCAATGTATGTGATGTAGTGAAAAAAAAAAAGAAACATGTACGTTGTATACAAAACAGTTACATACAAATGTAACTGCTTTAATTCAACCAAGACCAGCTTCATTTATTTCAATCAAGATATTTTCCCTCAAAACTGCAAGTTTTAAAAAGACAATTCCCTCCCGACATCAAGAGACGTACTCCAGATAAGTTTTCCGATAAATTAAAAACCTGTATTCCTAGCTGCAGTCTCATTTAACTTAAATCGAAACACTTATTCATCTGACATTTTCGCAAATTGAGTTTTGTTCTATTTTCAGGTACATTACGACTAATATTTTTATATTGAAAAGCTAATTCAATGCTTGTTTTATATTTTAGTAAACCTAATTTTTCAAAGACAAAATATGAAGTTTTTTGAGGATGTCTAGTGTCTTGTCTACTTATATGTTTACGTATATGTTCCCTGACCTCCACAATTCAGATATACATATTAAAGGCACTAGTGTAGGTGTAACGCGTAACATTCTAGACCTCTACGATGGTATCTTTCGATTGTGGTAAATGTGTTAGATAGCCTTAGCAAATAAAAATTAAGTCAGTTAGTGACAGTGATTGCCACTTAGGAAACCGTGGTGTAAGTTATAAGGTGCCCTTTAAAGACTAGGAGTCTATGCTTTATGGGGGAAGTTTTGTTAGGCATCATATTACCTACACCATGAAAAACATTAGAGTAATAGCCTAGAGAGAACCACAAGAGTTCTGACTCTCGGTCGACCAGTAAAATGATGGGTCAACGACTTTCGGAAGCTAGCTGGATGCAAGTGGCGAAAAGGACGTATTGACGTGGAAGGCGTTGGATGAGCCCTATGTCCGAAGACGGACCATACAAGAGCTGGGATGATGATGATGATGAACTACTGCATGATTGGCTGATTAAGTTATTCACTAAGCATATGCGACGTTGTAAACATAAAGCCAAGATAATGTTATGAATAATATTATCTTATGTTTTTCTTCGATTAAAATATAAAGCTTAGAGCTAATCCTAAATTGAGTAAATCCTCAAATAACGAGTAGCTAGACTTTTGGACGTGTTTATATAAATTATGCTCATGGAAACAACAAAATACCTGTTAAATTATTATGTGCTTATGTACCTACATTCTTTATTTATTTTATTGTAGAAAGTAAAACTAATCTCGACTAACCGCAATAGAGGGTTAAAATAAAATAAATCTCGTCCGAATATTGGTTCCCGTCCCTTTTACACGCACTGTGCGTTTCATTTATTATGATGCAACAGAAAATAATATTTTTATTGGTTCGTTTTTTAAACTGTACACTTTCTAAATAGTTCATTCTCATCAAGTTTTTCTGCCTATTTTTAATACATACCTTTTATTTTTGCGGATTCCAATGGCGCACCGAATCATTAAGCAGAAGTTGTTTGCTTAATTAAGGTAAAAGCATTCAATTACATAGATTAAAACACTCACACTTGGCACTAGAACTAAGTTTGTTGATTGGGAATCCCCATAATGCATTTGTAAAATATGAAAAACCTTACTTGTCAAACTAAAAGCTAAATACTAACGCACCTACCATAAGTAAAGGTTGCAGTTTGGATACGGGCAAGCATTTCCGGATTGTTCAAATTTATGTGCGTATTTCTACAATTCGCTGGGCGGTGAGAAAAAAAATGTGAGGAAACCTGCGCGTCTTGCATAGTTCCTGAAACGTGTAATGATTTACTTAGTCTGGTTCTCCTGTTAAAGGGTTAAGGTCAAACGGCAGACGCTTCAGCGCACCTAATTACCACACTCCAAATGCTGAATCATGGTAGCTTACTTAACTTCGGACTTACGTAACTTTGAACACAACCGGGAGTTACCTACACCACAAAATAATTACACACAGAAAGAAGGCTGCCCACTAAGAGCTAAAACAGTGTCATGTCCATTAACGGAAACATACGCCTTTTCGACCACATTAATCCTAGCCTATGACATAAGATTGTCGAACTGTCGAGGTCTGTGGTACAGGCCGCGCGCTTATGTACTCATGCCGGGCAACAACCCTAGCATATGTCAACGAACTCTTATAAATTCAAAATCAGGCTGAGTCTACCTTCTGTGTGTAATTATTTTGTGCCTACACGTTAAGATGAGAGAGAATATGACATTTTCATTTTACGAAAACGTCAGCCAACAAATAAAGGAAGTTTCAAAGGATCAATTTCAACTTTTTCGCAACGCAATCTTATTATCTTTTAAGCCTTACGCATACGTAAAAGTTAAAATTAGCTATTTATTTGCCTTATTAATTCTGCATGGAAATTGATGTTGACTTTACCTGTATCAAATTGTCGGTGGCGTCGTACTTTCAAATGTTGTTGCGAGTTTTACTGAAAAGTTTCTTTGGTTTGATACATATCTGTTTTCTATAATGAATCTGAATTGATTTTTGTTTTTTTTTGCGAGTGAATATATAGATAGTTATACTCGTACAAAGAGAGTTATGAAGCGTGATGGTATAGGGACGCACCTTCCTTAGGGTTATAAGTTCATAACCAAACCTCTAGGTTTTTTAGATCTATGTGCGTATTTTTACCATAAGCTCAGGGTTGAGGAAAAATGAGAGATAAAGATAACCTTTCACATTTTAGGATTATTTTTAAAACTTGAAACCATGATTTAAGTTAGTCTGGTTTCCATGTTAAAGGGCTGTGAAGATGGACGGCTCCAAATCTTGAACCATGATCTGAACAAATCCAGGGATCCAAAGTGACAGTTATAGATGTAACCAGTAAAAAACTCTAAGATGAGATAAGTATACTAACTAACCATGTCTGTAGCCAAATATAGTGGCCGCGATTATTGTCATAATATGCGCTAACTACCTTTAAGTCTGTCTTTTAAGTAATTGGTGGCAAACGAGCGGATGGCTCACCTGATGATAAACGATTGCCGCCGCCCATAGACATCTGCAACACCAGTAGAGTCACAATCGTCTAAAACTGTTGTTCTCGTCAATTAGTATGCATGATTCATTGCAATGTTGAGGGTTTCTACTCGACCTCATAGCACTTATATTTACCCTACTTACGCTAAAACCTTGAAGTATACCGTGTTTATTTACCACATAAGAACAAAACATGGGGCTAACAACCTCTTAGAGCCATGAGGAAAATTCTAGGCCAATGGCCAAATAAATTATAATAAATCATTTAATACACTTTGTAAAAGGTTTTAACACAGCTCGATGACTAGTCATTCGAGTATAATGAGATGGTAATATAAAACGCTTTGTATTTTTTTTGGTTAATTTATTCTGTCGTTTAGATTGTAGTGACTTATTTGTAGTTGGCAACGGTTTAATCTGTAGTTTCGACTATACTTTTTCAAAACGCTAGGTATCGCTCCCTGATCGCATTACCATTCTGTAAAACCTACAATCTGTCTAATATATCCCATAAAAAGCTATACTTGGGTACTTCTCACCAAATTCCGAAATTTGCTCAGAAAAAAATAGTAAAAAATTTTGTTATAAATTGATATATTTTTTCTGTGAACTTCATAGTACTAATGCCAGTAGATTTAAATAATATAGTGGTCCCCAGAATTATCGTGTTTTCAGCGAATTATGGGGGTATTTCAAATTCTGTAAGTGAGGGAATGACGACTGAGGTGAGGGAATGACTTTGAGAAGTAATTAATACAAAATGCACTATTTTTTATACTAGGTTTTAGAATCTTCAAGTATTTTCTCTTCTCACTTTGTTTTTTACTTGACGAAGCTTAATCTGCAGAGCAGACCGGGTTCTAACGGAGTAATAGCACCATAGACCATATTCACACAGTGAGACAGGTTATACAGAAGACCAAAGAGTATAACCAGCCCCTGTGTATGGCGTTTGTGGACTATGAAAAAGCTTTCTCTGAAAAAGCAGACTCCGTTGAGACCTGGTCTATTCTCGAGGCCTTGCAGAGGTGTCAAGTCGATTGGCGATATATCGAGGTGTTGAAGTGTCTGTATGACGCCGCTAATATGTCCGTAGTAATCCAGAATGGCCAAACCTAGCCTGTCCTGCTGCGACGTGGTGTGAGACAAGTAGATGTTATATCTCCGAAACTCTTCTCGGCTGCGCTGCAAGACATGTTCACAACGCTAAACTGGAAAGAGCGCGGAATCAATATTAATGAAGAGTACATGTCACACCTACGATTCGCAGACGACATCGTCATCTTGGCGGAAACCTTACAGGACCTACAGGAGATGGTAAGCAGCCTGGCTGAATCTTCCAAACACATCGGTCTTCGGATGAACTTGGATAAAACCAAGGTCATGTTTAAACGAGCTCGTTGATCCGGGACCGGTCGCTGTTAATAGAGTACCTCTCGAAGTTGTCCAGGAATATGTCTATCTAGGACAAACGCTCCAATTAGGCAGAAACAACTTCGAGAGAGAAGCAATAGAAGAATTCAGCTAGGCTGGGCAGCATTTGGTAGACTTCGTCAAGTCTGCTCGTTTCCCATCCCTCAAAGTCTTTAGTCGAAAGTCTTCGACCAGTGCGTCCTCTCAGTCATGACTTACGGTGCCGAGACGTGGACACTCTCGGCTGGACTAATCCACCGATTCAAAATCGCTCAAAGAGCTATTGAAAGGGCTATGCTCGAAGTATCTCTGAAGGACCGCATCAGAAATGATGTAATCCGACCGAGAACCAGAGTCATCGACATTAGCCCACCGAATTAGCAAACTGAAGTGGCAGTGGGCTGGTCGCATTAGCCGCAGAACTGACAACCGTTTGAGCCATAAAGTCCTTGAGTGGAGACCGCGACTCGGTAAACGTAGTGTTGGACGCCCTGTGACAAGATGGGATGATTACATTCGAAGGCTGGCTGGAGTGAGCTGGATGAGAGTGGCCGAAAATTGGGAGCGGTGGCGTGCATTAGGGGAGACCTATGTCCAGCAGTGGACGAGCATGGGTTGCTAATGAACTTTGAGAGAGAATCCAATAGAAGAATTCAACTAGGCTGGGCAGCATTTGGTAGGCTTCGTCAAGTCTTCTCGTCACCTGTCTAACAAGGTATTAAGCTGAAAGTTTTCGACCAGGGCGTCCTCCTGGTCATGACGTACGGTGCCGAGATGTGGACACTCACGGCTGGACTAATCCACCGGTTCAAACTCGCTCAAAGAGCTATGGAAAGGGCTATGTTGGAGTATCTCTGAAGGACCGCATCAGAAATGATGTAATCCGACAGAGAACCAGAGTCACCGACATAGCCCACCGAATTAGCAAACTAAAGTGGCAGTGGGCTGGTCACATTAGCCGCAGAACTGACAACCGTTGGGGCCGTAAAGTCCTTGAGTGGACACCGCGACCCGGTAAGCGTAGTGTTGGACGCCCTGCGGCAAGATGCGATGATGATATTCGAAGGCTGGCTGGTGTGGGCCGGATGTGATATTTAAACCTAAAACAAGAATTTAAGGTAGGTATACTAAACAAGAAGACAAAAAAAGCTTAGTGGGGTTAGGCATAAAGTCATTCCCTCATGAGTCGTCATTCCCTCACCTCAAATTAAAATGAGGGAATGACGGTGAGGGAATGACGAAATAAAACATTAACGAAAAAATCTCACAACATAACCACAATTTTACTATGCATTTATATGTAAGTAAAACTAGCACCCAAAACACGCTTCACTATATAATTGAAACTTAGTTAAGTATTTACCTCTTCTTTTTTTTTGATGTGATGGAATGACGATCAAAAATGTAAACTTTAAATAATTTTAACGAAAACTTTTTTCAACAGAATCTCTTTGAAGCACGGGGTGAATTCGACGGTTTGACATAATGACAGTATAGCCAACTGTCAAAAACGAATAGGAGCGTTCATGAATATTTAAAAATGCGTTCATTAATCAAATGTCAATTTGGTGTGAGGGAATGATTTTGATTTCATGGACACGTGTAAAAATAACATTTGAGAATTTATTATTTACTTTTTATTACAATTGCAGTAAAAAATCTAAATTTCAATGTATTGTTAAATATTTAGTAAAGATAAAATAACTTTTAATTGAAAAATGGCTTCTCTAGAAATTCGAAAGTATTTAAATCTGGAGTGTGGGACATAGTGAGGGAATGATTTTCAGGACATAAATGTTATTTTTTTTATTTAATTTACAAATACAGCAAGGCTATATTTCGCCTACATTGTTAGTAACAGTAATAGTCTTTACAAGGAAATAATTGTTACCGTTATATGTTTGCTAGATTATGATAAAAACTCAAAGGACAAGAATTTCGAGATTTCGTGAGAATTACCCACTTGTCAAGAAGACCAAGTCTCGCAACTCAGTTGTTCTACCGTAAAAAGTTGTGAGATGGATGTAATTCACGTTGGTTATTAATTTAATCGGTCTCTTTAATAACGTTTTAATTATATATATTGACTTGGCCATCGCATAAAAACACAATATACAACCTACAATCTGTACATTATATATTTAGGTAATTTTTTATGAGCCACTATCCCACATAATATAATCAGTTAATTAATAATGAGCCTATAGTATAGTACAGTAGGCAGTTGTCTTTAAATTTTCCCCTATTATACGTGATTTCTTATAGAGTATGTACGGTGCAACACACATACAAAATGTCCATCCAGCAATATTCACCCAATTCGCACCAATATCATTCACCTTACTCAGCTCATAACTTAGTTCACATTAAGCTTTCATCGCGTGTACTCATTTATACCTATCATTATCAATTAATCAATATTTTCGTCTATCATTCAAAGTTGTATGGACAGCACCGTACAGAGTAGGTATTTTGTAACGAAAAATTATCAGAGTAATCTTTCCCCGGATCCAACGGCTGATAGATAGGTACTGACAGATTAAGTTAATCCCAGAACTCCCGTTGCTGATGCGATTTTTTACCCTTTGTCAAAAGTACCTCGGGGATTAATTTACGAGGAAAGGCAAGCAAAACCGCTCAGTCAGTACTAGAGTTGCGAAGCAAGTTTTAAATTAGAAGGTTAAAGTTAAGATTCGAATCGGTTACCTATCTTAAATTCGAATTTTTTAAGTACGAATTTCATTATAGCGAAAACGTTTCGCCACATTTTTGTTTTCCACATTTTCATTTGACCGAAAAAACGATTGCCATATAGCTGATATTCCGATTATCAAATGACATATTTTTTTAATCTATCCGTTTTAAAATATCACTCAACCTTTGATAGATAAACATATTTTAGACAAATTAGTTTCCAGAAAATCGTTTTCTATGTTATTAAAAGACAAATAAGTTTATATAACAATTACATATCATAAGTGTTTTTATTATAATCTTCAATAATTATTCTGACAAGTTATGTGGCTCAGGTGAATCATGCATGCAGCATTCAAGCATGCATGCAGAATTCAAGAAGGCATGCAGCATGCATGCATGCAGGCATGCAACCAGGCATGCATGCAGGCATGCAACCAGGCATGCATGCAGGCATGCAACTGGGCATGCAGGCATGCATGCAGCATGCATTTTTTCTGTCACGGCTCCGGCGCTGCAAGGCTTCGGCGGTCCCACGCGAGCTTATCGTCGCAGATGATTCTCGCTCGTCACCGCAGCCTCGGCTTATTGGCCGGCTTCGCCGGCCAGCCTCAGCCGCGGTGGCGAGCAAAAACCACCTGCTCCTCAGCTCGCGGGCCGCCTCGCCCTTCCGCGCCTACGCGGGTTTGAATTACACTCTAGGGGTAGGGCAGACAAGACTACGTGGAGTCGGTTTTGCAGCGATTCGCTTCTGTCAATACATTTTGTAGCGCAAAATCAAACACTAAATAAACCTATTTCTCGTTTGCAATAATAGGAGAAAGGTTACTTCGACCTTTAATATGTCTAGAATAAAAAAACATTGTAAGTAATACATCTGTAAAATGAAAAAAGAGCTATTGAAAATCGGCTATTAGTTTTTCTGGAAAATGAAACATATGAAAAATAAATTTATTGCATACAATGTTTTGTCAAAAAATATATCTTCGATTCAAAACTTCGATATACCGTTTTCGAAGTTATGAGATTCGAATAATGAAGTTTCGAAAGTAAGATAGGTTACCAAGCAACAAGTGAAATTTCAAGCTATAATTATAAAATAAATAATTTAAACATACGGCAGTGTCCCCAAAACACTACCCAAGCATTACCCTATTTGCGCAAAGCTAACAAGAAAGAAATAGTCTCATTTGTGATGTAAGGATTTTCGATAAGAAGTAATTTATAGAGTATAGCAATAATCCCTAAAGAGTATAGACTGACCTATGAGATAAACGTAATTGATAAGGATCAACGGCTGGACCAGCCTCATTTTATTTGTTTAATGTTTTCTATGTTTTTACTATTTGATTTGTTTACTTGTTACTGCTCTGAGCTTTGGTGATATTTTTTTTTATACTAGAGGCGGCAAACGAGCAAGCGGATCACCTGCTGGTAAGTAATCACCACTGTCCATGAACATCTGCGAGATCAGAGAGGCCGCTAATGCGTTGCCGGCCTTTTAGGAAGGAGTACGCTCGTTTCTTGAAGGTCCCTAAGTCATAGCCGTCATTATACTGCCGCAGCTAAACTATTTATAATGGTGTCTTTTCGAAAAAATACAATCATTTTGCCAATTATTATCAATTTCTGGGTTTCAGATAAATGCCTACCTTCATACTAACTGAAGTCGGCAAGGACTTTAAAGCACAAAACTTGTATGATTGGTCGTAATTAGCACAGGACTTAACAAATTGGCGATCGTCGGACGTCAGAGGCCAAGACCCACTGTCGATCGCTGAGCCAACATGGTAAATAAGTAAAAAGGTTCATAGTATCTCCAAGTATTGGATAAATCATTTGATTAAGTTATTGCTTATTTCAAACCCTCGCTAAATAAATACTGTACTTTGAAGTACCTTTAATCAATTTATAATGAAAATCCGTCAATATTGACTTTGACTTAATTACTTCCACGATTACAAAGTACTGTTTAAAGAACTTGCTATCGTTTAATTTCCAGCTTATCCCCACTTTGATAGTGTAATTAATGATTTAATCTCCTTTCCTTATCCTGTTTATTTTTTTACGTTCCTCAAACTTTATTTACGCCCATAAATTATTTGGATACTAAATGAGATGTTCCTTTTATCCTTGTAACGAAAAAAGTATTATTTATTACAGATACAATAACAACACGTAATACGAGTATAAGGAAAACATGTTTTGATATAAAAATACAAAGAATAATGTTCACCCGGACTTACAGGGGCATATTTTATAAGCAACTAGTTACAAAAGTTAGAGCCAGGGGGCTATTACATACGTATAGTCCGAGGCAAGAAAGTGTAGTTATGACCAAGAGTGCACAAAAACCAAGAACTTCTTTTTTACAAGTGTGCAAAATAACGGTCATCGCTATACTTTCGTGCCTTCAGCAATATCATTGTGTTTCAGCACCAAATATGAAGGTTTGAATTTTCAAACTCAGCAGTTTAGCACCATACAAAAAGAGAAGAATGGAGTCTGTTGGTTCTGTGAAAACATTGTGGATTGGTCAGTTGTATGTGAAAAATCCGCTAGATGGCGTGCTGCAAAACTCAGGTTCATCCCATCATGAAGTCAAAATTTTGACATCATCTCCCATAATTTTAATTTTAAGCTAAATGGTAAAAAAGACCCTGCTTACTTTGTTCAATTTAATAACTTAAGCCCTCACAATTGAAAGCTTTTTGGAGAAGTTTGGCATTAATAAATTACAAACAGAATTACTTTCCTGCAATCCGCCTTAAATTTGAGCTAAGTAGAACCCAAAGTACCTCTTATGTACACTTGGGAGCAGAAAAATGAGCTACAACCGCTTTTTATTATGACTAAGTTAGTATTTGACTTTGTGATTAAATTGGACGAAGAAAACTTGTACCGGCGAATTTTCAAAGTAAAATGTAAGCCTGGATTGCGAGTATAATAAATTAGCTGTACTATTTTTTCCTTTTATTCTTTATGCTAGAGGCGACAAACAAGTACTAAGTACTCCATCTGATGGTAAGTAATAACCGCCGACAACCATCATACAATACACGTAAAGATAAACGGTAAGTATAATGCGTATTTTTCATAGAAAATCAAATTTATCGGCATCGAACTGATAAAAAGACGAGAAAGAAAGAAGATATACTTCTAGTACAGCAGCTAAAATATTTTTTAATTGAGGAAAATAAGATTCAAGGTGGGTAGAGCACTGGGTGTCCACTGGTGTTGTAGATTTCTATGGATATAGGTCTTTTTATGATAGTGGCAGACGAGCCGACGGTGATCGATTATAATCAGGTGATCCGTCTGCTTGTGTTTTCCACCTATAAATAATGCAATATTTTATTTGGGTGGCTATTTTTTTTGTAATATAGGTATGGATGTGCTGTATAGACTCCGGATAGCACCTGCTTGGCACAGTGCAGGCTGCTGCCTAGACAGTTACTTGGCTTGTCATACGAGTTTTATCTAGCACACTTGTGTGAACTACTGGTATGTGACATCCAATCCAAACAGCGTATAGTCCGTGGCATGAAACAATTATAGCGTTGACCTTGAGTGCTCAGAAACCAATTTTAGTAGAAAGTCTTCTTTTTTACAAGTGCGCAAACAAACGGTCATCGCTATTCTTTCATACCGCCAGCTATACAAATATTACTGCAATACAGCTATTGGGCAGGCTGACTTGTGTACTAGCTCGAACTATACATAACCTAGCCCAGTCGATACAGAGGTATAAAAAAGTGTTGACACACACATCCTGATAATTCACGGATATTTCCACCGGCGGAACCGACTTGACCGGACACACATTCGTCGTGATTGATGTCCGGGCACATAGGACCATTGTCTATTGTTTATTGGACAATGTTCTTTGGGCCTTTACCGAGACAATGATATAGCGCTCAATATGTCCGCCTCCCGAAATTTAACGTGAAAAACACATACAACCAATTGTGTTTGGATGGTCGGGCTCTACTCGGGAATAAATAGAGGCTGATTTTTTCTACCTATTTTTATATTTTTAGGATGGAAATACCAAAGTATTTCCATCCTAAAAATATAAAAATAAGAGTAGTAGAAAAAAAGGTTGCTACTTTCACTTTTTGAGGTAAATTGTAGAAAAAGTTTTCAGCGTAATATAAGCATATTGCAAGGATTTGGCAAGAAACATTGAGACTGTAGCGTTTGTTATAACCAACTAAAATTTACATCTCTAAAAGCAATACAATACACCATGTTTCGTCGAGGAAGTGAGGGTACCGATGGCCCAAGTAGAAAATTGTGAGACTACTGGTGTTGCAGGTCCCAATGGGCGGCGGCAATCGCTTACCATCAGATGATCCGTCTGCTCGTCTGCTTCTGATCACATAAAAAAAATACATAAAGATTAAAGAATCTGAATTCAACGCACTAAAAAACATTATTAAAAAATAAATTATTTGCCATTGAATGAAGGAACTTTCCCTTAATATAATGAGATGTAACGGATTACCACCTTCACCTCGAGGCGTTATTCCCAGTTGCCTTAAGTCCCATCTCATCTATCAAACTCACAGGAATAATAACTAAAAATAAATGCTAGCAGTATACTAGTTACAAAGTGATAAATAATATCAATAACCTACCTACTTAATTTCTGGGAATAATGTCTTAGTTGATATTC
>JABMDO010001017.1:0-20226 GCA_014851415.1 Cnaphalocrocis medinalis
GAATAATAACTAAAAATAAATGCTAGCAGTATACTAGTTACAAATTGATAAATAATATCAATTAACCTACCTACTTAATTTCTGGGAATAATGTCTTAGTTGATATTCTGGAAATGATTATTTTCTAACACAATGTTCTATTAATTTGTCCAACATGGAATCTCAACTCTTAGTCATTAACTGTTCGAGATAATAAATGTAAATAACATTCTGGAAATATCTACTGTCTGGCAGCCACGGCTATTCATCATTTTTAGTTTTTACCTATGAAAAAATGAAAGAGATAAAAGGCCTAATAATCTGGTTGCAAAGCATGATATCTTATCATGTTCGTAATGAGTAGGTAATAAATAACAATGGGTCTACCAAATATTTATCACCAAATTTATTCATTATCATCATTTAAGTTATAAGGAAAACCATGATGAACATTAAGACAGAAGTTTGGGATTGGGATTAGACAAGGAATAATACATTTTGATATGTAAAAGAAACTGTAGACAATTTTTTTTTGTGTCACAATGATAAAAACACCATGGGTATGAAAATGCATCAAACATTTTAAAAATTTGACATTCAGGTGTTTTGTATGGAGCTGAATTGATATTTCATTTGATAAGGCTGTGCTTTTATATATATATCAATCAATCAATATACCTAGTACCTGAATGGTGAAACCAAGGGCCTACAAATGAAACAGAATACAAGATCGAAACTTTGTTCCCATCCCTTTCACATGCTTTTGTTTGGAAGCCACAGGTATATCCTCTTTTGTTACAGGGCAGTTTCGTTGTAGATTGTTACACATATTCATCCTAACTAATATTATAAATGCGAAGGTAATTCTGTCTGTCTGTGTTACTCTTTCACGCCAAAACTACTGAACGGATTTGAATGAAATTTTGTATACAGATGGTCTAGACCATGAGAAAGAACATGGGCTACTTTTTATTGCGAAAAGGGGGTTGTAAGGGGTTAAAAAGGGGAGTGAAAATTATTAACACGTTCAATGCTGACTCTATTTTCGAAGTTATCTCGCGGTGCTGACCGCCACACACCGTTGTCGTAGCCCCGCACAGCCGTATCGTCTCGTTTTCGACGTTACGAGTGTGCGGCCGCCCGCGCCGAGCGTGGCCGAAAATTCCCAGACGCCAGTGCGGCCGTTCACGCAGCGCGTGCTTAGGAGAAATCGCGATAGCAGTGCGGCCGACCACATCCTATGTGTCTTGTTATAATCTATGCATACATTAAAATATCGCCTATAGAAATTAATTTAAGATATCAATTATTGAGAAAAATTCAAGGAGTAATCAAAATATAAAAAAAAGATCATGAAAATGAAATCATCCAGTACAATAATATGCCATAATCATCAATTACTACTCACATAATGATTATGTAGATATACTTAGGCACATATTTACCGAAATCCTACAAAGGGAAAAAAAACAATAGTAACCGCGCCACATAAGACTTTTTTATCTCAACATAATTGATGAATACGTCTATTGTGTCGTAAAGGTAGCCTAATAAGTAAAAAATAAAAGTAGTTAGTCATTCGGTACTTTAAAGGATTAAGTAAAAAAAAACCATTGTCCTTTCGTAAAAATCTTTTGCAGGACAGGTGGGCAATAATTGTGATGGCAATTTTTTATTACAAAGCTATTGTTTATCTTGATTTTTTTATTTGGGATTGCCTACCGGAATGCAACACAAATAATTAACAATAGAAACGAAAGCCGCGCGACGCCGACCTATCCGTCGCTATTGTTATCTATCTTCACTGACCACCAAAATACCTTTTGTTTACGTAATAGGTCGGTACCAATAAAAGAATAAGGTTTTTTTAAAGACTGTAGTAATTTAATTATTATTCAATGATGAAACAAGAGATAAGATTTCCGATTTAATGGTATTACTAGCGGCCGCCCGCGACTTCGTCCGCGTGGAATAGTAACTTTTTACCCCCCTTTTAAACCCCTTACAACCCCCTTTTCGCAATAAAAAGTAGCCTATGTTCTTTCTCAGGGTCTAGATCATCTGTATACCAAATTTCATTTAAATCCGTTCAGTAGTTTTGGCGTGAAAGAGTAACAGACAGACAGACAGACAGACAGACAGACAGACAGACAGAGTTACTTTCGCATTTATAATATTAGTTAGGATTGGATTGTTTCATAAATTATTCAAGATGTTACTAATAACTCTATTTAATACGTAGTAACATTTGATAAACTGCGCTCTGTTGAAAAATTCGTTCGACCACAGGGTAAGTGTTAGTCCGCACTGTTGTATTGAAAATATCCCGATCGCGCCCGGCGCGGCAGCCCGCACTCGCGGAGCGGCCGCTCGACCGCAGGGTA
This sequence comes from Cnaphalocrocis medinalis, assembly GCA_014851415.1. Lineage (NCBI taxonomy): Eukaryota > Metazoa > Arthropoda > Insecta > Lepidoptera > Crambidae > Cnaphalocrocis > Cnaphalocrocis medinalis. The sequence goes on from JABMDO010001017.1 coordinate 2,364, forward strand.
TGTGATCGCCGCACCGCTGTCATAGAATTTTCGTAGGTCGCGCTCGGCGTGCTAGTCAGCACTCGCGTCGCAACGCCCAGATCACGCTGCGCGCGATGTCAGCAGTGAACGTGTTAAATAATTAAAAATGCTACCCAAAAATACAATTCCACGCGGAAGAAGTCGTGGGTAACAGCTAGTATATACGTAATTATTAAATTTGTCATGTCTGGAAACCAATGTGTGCAGGGGAGGGAGGCCAAGGCCACCATGCGATAATAACACTGGCGTCACGGCCTCTCCGAACAAGGCGCCCAAACACGCGCGCCAAAATTAGAAAGCCCACCACACTGAGTCGTTATTTACCAACGATACATCTACTTACTTGAGGATTGACTATTTTGATTTATTAACATCGGAAAGATTTTAAAACATAAAAACTGTCTTGAAACTTATATTATAATAAAATAATTTGATTAATTAACCCTTAGTGCAGAAGATTGAGCGCGCCGGTTAGTGTAGCGGATCCGTTTTCCGCATCAACATGTATGTTTGTTGATGAAACAGATATTCCCTTCAGGTCTGAGTGTTTGTGGTGAGTTTATTGATTCCGATTTCCATTGTATAAGGGAAAACCTTACTATGTATTATGTCCAAATCAAACACAGATTTTAGTAAATCTCGTATATTGAGCTAGGGAGCACCAACATGTCTGAATCATGACAAATAATAATTAATCTACCTTCACTTAACTAACATTATTCTGACAACAAGATTAGCAAGTAATTTACTACCCTCATATACAACATACCTTTCCCCCAAGTATGGTGACATATTCAAATTGGGTAAACAAAACTAAAAACATTCTTCTACTATACATAAACATAAATCCAGTACAATAATAATTATATAATAACTTAAATCCTATTCTTCTATAACAAACTTTCATAAACTCTCACTTAAGTCTAATTAATCAGATACCATAATTATACAATAAAATTACAATCCCCAGGTCGCTCATAAGGTAACTTATTATGTACATTTAATTTATTCTTAACCTTACCCCCAGAGTATCCAGGTTCTGGATCTACAGGTATTCCCAACATTTCAGCCCACTGGGCCGGACTCGGTATCTGTATGATCTCTTCACCCTCCTGATTAGGTTCTATATCTGTCATATCATCATCTCTTTCATCATCAATCATATTTCCGTCTTCATTCACTCTATCATCACTTTCATTTAGTCTTGCACTCTTAAGCTGTATCAGTTGATCGATGTGTCTACTGACGACTGTGCCATCATCCGTAGACACACTGTAACTAGAAGGACCTTCCTTATTTACCACCCTTCCTGGCAACCATCGAGGTCCACTACTAAAATTTCTATACATAACCGCTTTTCCCACATCCGTCTTTCTATGTCTTCTTTCACTATTCCTTATAATTTGTTGCTCTTTCTTCTGACACTGACGGTTATCAGGATGAATAGTGTCCAGTAAGGTTCGCAACCGCCTATTCATTAAAAGCTCCGCAGGACTCTTATTCGTTGCTGTACAGGGAGTCGTGCGAAGACCCAACAACATGTTTGGGATTCTTATATCCCAAGACATATCATCCATCTTACGTAATTTATCCTTTACTGTCTGGACCATCCTTTCGGCCAAACCATTGGTCGATGGATGGTGCGGCGCTGTCGTGACGTGTCTGATCTTATTAGCATCCAGGAACTGTTTCATTTCAGATGAAACAAATGGTGTTCCATTGTCTGACACGATAGTTTCACACAGCCCATGTGTTGCAAATATTGCTCTCAGATGACGGATAACGATTGCAGAGGTCATATTATTAACCATAAAAACTTCCGGCCATCTAGAGTGAGCATCAACAATAATTAGGAAATTTTTTCCTTGAAACGGACCCGCGAAGTCGATATTAATTCGCGACCATGGTTTAGTCGGCGTGATCCATTCATATGTTGTTTTGGGAGGCATATGTCGATTAACCAGACACTTGTTACAACTCTGGATCATCTCTTCAATGTCATTATTTAATTGTGGCCACCAAACGTAGCTTCTTGCTAGAGCTTTAGTTTGCACGACCCCGCTGTGCGTCTTGTGTAACGCTCCCAGCACAGCCTCGCGGAGCGCCGGCGGCACCACCACGCGGCATCCCAGAAGAACACATTCTTCGTGGAGCGATAGCTCGTTGCGGTGCAGCCAGTATGGTCGTAGCTGTTCGTCCGCTACTCTGCTTGGCCAGCCACTTAGTATATAGTGAACCACTCGCGATAACACTCTGTCACGTTTCGTAGCCGATACTATTTCTTCCACGTCTATTGGAAAATCATTAGGTGTCTCTGCCATAAGCAAAATGTCATATAACTGTACCTCAGGTTGCTCCGGGACTAGTTGCGGTAACCTGCTCAAACCATCAGCATGACCGATTTGCTCACCTGGCTTATAAATGATATTATAATTATGGGAAGTCAGTACTAATGCTATTCTTGTCAGACGCGGTGATAAAACATTAGGTATAGGCCGTTTTGGATCGAAAATACCGAGCAACGGCTTGTGATCTGTGACAATCGTAAAGGAGTTGCCCATTAGGTAATTATGGAACTTGTTAAGTCCAAACATGATAGCCGCAGCTTCCTTGTCCAGCTGCGAGTACCGGCGCTCGTGCCTGTGCAGCGTCCTGGAGCCCATGGCCACGGGCCGCTCCCGGCCGTCGGCCATGACGTGCGCCAGCACCGCGCCGACGCCGTACTCGGAGCTGTCGCAAGTCAACACCAAGGGCTTGCTTAGGTCGAAATGAACCAGTGTTAACTCACATGACAGTAAACGTTTTGCCGTCTCAAAGCTGATCTTCTCCTTCTCTGTCCATTGCCAGTCTTTCGATTTGTCGAGTAATCTATGAAGAGGTTCCAGTACTGTAGCTTTGTGGGGTATAAATCTTTCGTAAAAATTATATAACCCCAAAAATGCCTGCAACTGTTGGACATTTCTAGGCTCCGGCGCATTCAGTATAGATTCCACTTTACTTGGTGCAGGGTGAATACCCTCTGAGTCTATCACGAAACCTAAAAATTCCACTCTCTCTTGAGCGAATTTACATTTATTCCGATTGAGGCGCAACCCAGCTTTTTCAATGCGGTCTAGCACTGTGTTCAGGCGCTGCGTCATCTCGGCCATGGTGCGCCCGCTGACGATGACGTCATCGATCAGCACGGCCACGCCGGGCACGCCCGCCAGCAGCGCCGTCATCAGCCGCTGGAATATGCCCGGACACGCCTTCACACCGAATGCTAATCTGTGTACTGTAAAAAGGCCTTGACACGTGTTTAGGGTTAAAAGTCGCGCCGTGTCCTCATTTACCAATACCTGCGTATAAGCACGGTCAAGATCAAGAGTCGTGTAATACCGCCCCCCTGAGATAGCTGCAAACACCTCACTAGCAGTTGGCATGGGATAGGTATCCGACTCCGTAGCCTGATTGACCGTGCTGCGGTAGTCTCCGCATAAACGGATGTCCCCATTCTTTTTAATTATAGGGACAACAGGTGTTGCCCATTCCGAAAAAGATGTAGGACGAAGTACGCCCTCACCTACCAAGCGATCTATTTCTTTAACGACCCTATCTTTAATTGCGTAAGGCACCGGCCTAGCCTTAAGAAACCTCGGCGTAGCGCCCTCCTTCAAAGGAATCGCTACAGGGTGTCCCCGGTAGGTACCGAGTCCGTCCCTAAAAACCCCACTATGCTTAGCCAGTATCGAGTTAACTGTGGACATGTCAATTTCGGAAACTGAGTTTATTTTAACTGAAATATTAAGGGCCTCAAACCAGTTCCGGCCGACTAAATTAGGCCCGGAACCTTCTGCTACAACAACGTCGAGATCGCACTTAATGTCTTTAAATTGAACTTGCACCGTCGCTTGCCCCAGCACTACCACTTGCGAGTCATTCCACGTGCAGAGCCGGTTGGGCAGGGGCTGCAGGGGCGCGCGCGAGCGCAGCCGCGACCACGTGTGCTGATTTACCAAGGAGAAAGCGGCTCCGGAGTCAACTTCCATTGAAATTGGCACACCTTCCAATATCACCTTTAACTCGAACGCCGGGACGCGCGTCCGCGAGCTGCCTACTTTGTAAATGCCATTCAACATGGGATCACTGTCGTCATCAGCGTAATAAATTTTCCTAGGTGTGTCTTTTTTCTTCGCCGAACATATCTTTTCGATGTGCCCCCGCTTCTTACAAAAATGACACACCGCGTTTACAAAACGACATTCGCCCCCGTGACGATCTCCGCAACGATAGCATAGACGAAAATTGCTTTTCGATTTCACAGCGTTCACTTCCATAGGCTCCGGCGCCTGCGGTGATGTCATCGCAGCGGCGCCCGGTGTTGTCGCGCAGTACGCGCCCGGGGCGATGCCTTGCATCATGCAAGCGTCCTTCCCCGCGCTCTCGGATGATAACATGGCGTCCACAACGTCCTTGTATGTCAAACTGTCCCTTTTGAGCAGCTCGTACTGCAACTTGCTGTCCTTCATGCCACACACTAGTCTGTCTCGAAGCATCCGGTCCAGGTCCGTGAAATTACACCCGGCACTAATTTTTCTTAATTGCGCGATGTACTCCGACGCCGGTTCGTCCTGTCGTTGGTCACGTTTGTAGAATTTATACGACACAGAAATTTCGTTAGGTTTAGGACTAAAATGTTTAGTAAGTGTCACCACAATCTCACTGAAAGTCACCTCACTCGATTTTTTGGGTGTAATTAATGCAAGAAGGGTCTCAAACACTTCTGTCCCACAAATAGTGTAAAAGTTAGCCCTTTTAACTGCATCGTCAACAATGTTGTTGGCCTCAAAACAGTAACTAAGTCGATCAATGTAACTGTCCCAATTGTCACTTTTCACATTAAATTCATGAAATTTCACTGATTTCCGATCCATTGTTCCGATTTATCAAACGTCGCCACTATTATGTCCAAATCAAACACAGATTTTAGTAAATCTCGTATATTGAGCTAGGGAGCACCAACATGTCTGAATCATGACAAATAATAATTATCTACCTTCACTTAACTAACATTATTCTGACAACAAGATTAGCAAGTAATTTACTACCCTCATATACAACACTATGAGACTAAGAGAATATGCGATGTTGCCTGAATTTATTCATTAAATATCTCTTTTTTTAGTTATTCTGTATTGTCTCACTGCTGGCCAAAGGCCTCCCCCATATTCTTCCATTGATCCCTATCCAACGCTTGTGCTTGCTAATCTCAGACATACTTATACAAATTGTCAGACCATCTCTTTCTGGGTATGCCCCTTTGACGGTGTCCATTAATTGATTTTTGTCCATCTTTCAGGGCCCACTCATTCTGCACGCATGACCCGCCCGCTCCCATTCCTGTCTTACGCACTCTACCTGATTTGGTGCCTAGAATGCTACACTATTAGAATACTCTGCTCTAACAAATCTTTAGTTTGGACTTCGAAATTCCTCCTATTCATAAAAAAATACTTGCCACAAACCCCAATACTCTGAATAGTCAACAATTTGACCAATAAAGAGCACAATGGGCGCTCTAAGCTTAATTCCGTGCCAATTGAAAGCATACCAACTGCTTATTGATATAAATTAATCTTAATGCCTTCTCTGTCTCTTGATTGACATGCAACATTGTGGGGTCATGAATCATTTACTCACAATACAATTGCTTATTAACAAGCCTAATTCTTTTTAATGGCCTTTGGGGCACCTTTATTGTGAAGGGAGATTACAGAGGATACAGGAGGTAGGTACAGACAACAGTACTATAGACTCCATATCCCACTGTGCAGGCCATAAGCAACAGTAAAAAAAATTGACAGCAACATGTGAAATGATTATATAATAGATCACATAGGATTGACATGTTCCATGGTTTTTGCATAGCATCTATGACAATAAAGGTGTATAGTTTCTATAATGAACAAAGGATTCTGTAAACAAGAATAACTACTTTTCTTTTTTATACAAAAACTGTACCTTACATAGGTACATGTAGGCACTTAATTAAAATAAAATACCTATTTAAGTGCTGTAATTTTGCGTATGAATGTATTACCTACTATTGATAATTTTATTGAAAGAAAGAAGAATATGCCAACATATTATTATGTGTTGTTATTTCAAAAACTTAGGTAATTAAATAATACATTCATACAAAATCTCATAATATTGATGATTCTATACAGTACCTACTACAACAAGTAAGTAGCTTAAGCACTTGTATTATGGAACCATAGAGGAATTATTTACAAATTACCTAGATAAATAAAAACTATCCTTCATTAAACAATTTACTTATAACAATTGACTAACCAGTCACTTACAACATAAGCATTAAGCATACAAATTCAGTTTTGATAAAAAAAAACAAAAATCATTGAATGACTAACAAAACAGTAACAAACTTACATATTAATGAACATGATACTGACTAAAAGTTGTCAGTGAGCACAAAAATGTAAGTAGGTAATTATGAATAGCTATTAAGAGCACATAATGATAATATATTAGTTACTCTTTGAGATCTTGGTATGGTGGATTGCCACAAAAGATCAAATCCTTCCTCAAATTCCTGTAAAATGCACATCAAAATATAAAAATACAGTTTAGAATTATGTTGTTAATGTAAAAAGTCTTATAATTTTATTATAAAATTCTGATGTCTATTTCAAAAGAATATTGGATTTGAGGATTGCCACGAAGGTTATCTCGAAGAATGATCCTAATATTATAGTTCTGAGATGCTTAAGTTAATAAGCACAACCCAAAAGACACAAAAGCCTTTTCAGAGGCAAAAACAACAGATTTTCTATTATTATGTCTGCTGTCTGGGCCTTAGAATGTTAAACAGAACTTCCAAGAGATAGAGGTGATAAAATTTACACAAAATCAAAGAAGGTGGTACATACAATAATATTTATTATCGGATGTTACTATTCAACCCAGTTCAATCAGGACATGCCAATTAAATGTGGTGCAAGGTAGTGATTTGAAAGAAAATTTTAGAGATAAGTAAATAATTTATATCTTTTGAAATATCAATACCTCATTGATACCTCGGTTAAGAATGATTATGATAAAATGTATTAGGTATTCTACAAACAATGACTCTCATCGTAAGTAAACATTGTTGCAAGAAAAAGGATAACAAATTACAGATTGTCACTTCTTACAGTTAAAGAATAATAATTAAGATTTGAGTATGTAGAAAAGATTGAAATAAGATTCTATAATCAACAAACACTTGCACTCAGTATCACACTGACAATAACAATGGCTTTTGTTATCAGAATTTAGGAGAGCATTTAGAAGAATGATACCTACCTAGATAAAGTAAATTTTCACTGCTACAATGGGATTTCCAAACATCAAAATACCTATATAGTGTACAGACTACCTAGTTCACCATTAAAGGGGGTCATGTCACCCTCACATATTAAAACATTTACAATAAAACAGGAAGAAAAAATATAGATGTAAACCAGTCATAGCATCAAGATTGATATTAAAAATGAAGGTAGTGGAAAATTAAAGCAATTTCCATCAAATGGACACCTACCAAGTTAGATATACCTACATAGGAAATATGTATCCAAACACGCACTACAGTTAACTTTCAAGCAGAGATAATTGGTGCGGAACAACTAAATGCAATCATTTGTAATGAACTTACATATTTTACTAGATTTATCAGCAGGACACAGCCCAAGACTGGTAGAAATCGGTGCAAAAACTTTCCACGGGTACCAGCCATCGTATTACACTATACATATAACACTCTATTGTTTATTAGAATACTGACGTCGTCATATCATAATTGCAAACACTAAAAGTCTTGTAAAATAATAATTTACACAAACGAAATATTTGTGACGCACTTTCCACCATTCGTCGAGAAACGAATAACCAACGAATAACGAGAATGAAAAATGACTGACGACGTTGAACAGCAAAAATGAATGATATATATCATAGACTATAGACTCCGAATGATGTCACTCGCTCTATTGTCTATGATCAACTAAAACAAAATGGCCGAAAAGGTGTGTTCCACTTGTTGATCTGCTGGTTATGGACTGTGGTCGATACAGTTTTCTGTAGATATTTGACGATGCAAGCGTGCGCGTGACTGTTAGTTTGTAAACTTAATATAAGAAGGGTATATTAATATGTTTACTTGTGTAAAAATCAAATAACCCATTGACTTAAATATATGGACCCGGGCCTATTGTCCTATACAGAAATCAGTTATACAAATACCATGCATGTCGACGTGGAGTTCTCAAACTATTGTTCTCCTCTATCTAACTCAGCCTTGATTTCATAAGTGGAAAGAGATGACACTATTTCATTCAGCTCTATAATCGGAAAAATTGTCATTTGACAACCACGTTAATGCCTAATGCGGCCAAAAAGCCATGTTTAGTTACAGTTTTTCTGAAGTACATGAAGTGTCAACTCACCGTTTCTTCCGACAAAAATAACTAATAATTTCTTTTCTTTTGAGAACTCGTTGTCCACATTACACAGGATATTGAAGAAACTTTTAATCATTATGCCCAAGTGTAGTGTTTTAGGATGTGGCTCAAGGAAAAGCGAAAATCAGCAAAGATTAACATTGCACCGGTATGTTATATTTTTTTCTAATTATTATAAATGTTCATTATATTTATAGAAACTTTGAATGTTTTACACTTTTGTTTCCCCGTGTGATTCTATCCGTGTGTTTTCAGTCCATAATTATGCTTCATTTTGTATATTTTTTATGTTATAAAAATTCGTGAGTTTTATACTAGGGTTGTAGTAAAAACATCGATAATATTTTACGATGAAGATAAACCTTTTATGCTAAGCGATGAATTTCACTTTGGGGAGTATTGTAATAATTTGATTTTGATCACATATCGTAAACTCGTCAATTTGAGATGTTATTAATGATACCGGTATTACATACCTACTGCTACGACCTCCCGTTTTTATTCACTGAGCTACCATTGCCCTACCTCTATTATTAAGAGTAGATAATATCATTATAATCTTATCAATAATACCATAATTTTCTTACTTACAGATCTCTTTCTACAAACTGCGACGAACTGAACTCAGGAAGATAATATCACTACAAGCTCTACTACCTACTACCACCATAATTGTAAATTGAATACATATCTGTATACCTAGTTGTAGTGGACGAGGTGAAGGAAAGAAAACTCGGTATTAGAGAGTAAAGAAATACTTATTTAGCGGTCACAGACCAAACTATTAAAATAATTAAAATTACGAGTTAGATGTGCGCGTTAGGTGTTCCTTGTATGCAGTGGCGATCCGGATGTCCGTTGAGTCGATTTCCGCGACGTCATCGGCGCCTCCCATTGGTCCGCTTGTGCGATATCACGTTATGAAGCACCAATGAGAGCGGACGCATATCACGCGATAAAATTCGTTGATTGGAATGATTGGTTCTATGATCCTGGTGTTGCCGCTATGATCCTGGTGTTGCCGCAACACTAGTTAAGTTTAATTTTGCAATAAAAAGATCTATATTATCTATTACATATTAAGAGGCATAATTATTACCTACTTCAAGAAGACTTGTAAACTTTGTGCAATAAAGAGTACCTATCTATTTATACTTTGATTTTCATCTATACTAATATAATAAAGCTGAAGAGTTTGTTTGTTTGTTTGTTTGTTTGAACGCGCTAATCTCCAAAACTACTGGTGCGATTTGAATAATTCTTTTTTTGTTGGATAGTCCATTTAGCGAGGAAGGCTATAGGCTATATTAAGGGGGTTGTAAGGGGTTAAAAGGGGGGGTAAAAAAGTTACTTTTCCACGCGGACGAAGTCGCGGGCGGCCGCTAGTTTAACCATATTCGCCTATTATTATTATTATTTTCGCCTGCTACCTATCACATAAAAAAAAAAAAAAAAAAAAAAAAAAACCAGTAACTTACGCCGTTCCCGGTAAAAAACTGTCACAAGGCTAAAAATCGTGTTTTGAGTAATTTGACTTTAAAGTTTTTGTAGAAATGTTATTGTATTTTGCAGTCATATTATTGATGGTAGTGAGAAACTAAAGATACCATTTCATTCTTTATTTAATTACCTTTCATCGGTGCTAACAATTATTTTATTTATTTTTGTTTTTTTGGTAGAAATATTAAATAAATGAATAAAAGTCCTATGTTATGACTGTTTTACTGAAAAAATTTTTTTCCAAATCGGAAAAAATACAATGCTTTTTGCCATAATTTATTATATTTGTCCCACTTTTTATCAACTTTACGTAATTTCAACTCTTAATAACTTTTAAATCGTTAATCTTTTAAGCATAGGTAGATAATAACTATCTACTTTATGAGCATAATCAGCTTTACAAAATCAATTGCTAACAATAACTTCGAAAACAGTTAAAAATTTAACAACTTCTGATCCAAGTAATTTACACTAACTTTGTAAATGGTTCAAAATATTAACATCAATCTACCATACAGTTTCTACTTCTAGAATACTTTGAAAACTACAAATTGTAGTTGTACCGATGGTTCACTTGCACTAATGACAAAGTTAAAAAGCTTCTGAAGGGCTTTAAGGACCATTCCGTACACATGCTTTGCTCCGCTGTGACTCCATCATCACCCGGTGCTTTGCCGTTATTTCATTTACGATACCCGTTTCCTGAAGAAAGAAATCCCAATTGCCCCACTTTCGACTCCTCATCGCCCTTTTTGCCTAGGTTTGCATTAAAGTCTCCCATGACGACAGTGAAAGTGATTCTTGGAAGTATGTATTACCTAAGAGATATCCTCATACATGACTACCACTTCCTCGTTGGGATGCGTCGAGATCAGGGCGTAAACCTGTATTACCTTCAGCGAATAACGTTTGGTAATTCTGAGAATAAGGTACGCCACCCTATTCGACACACTTCCGATTTGTACAATGTTATTCACGAAAGACTTGTGGACAATAAACCCAACCACACGTTAGGACAGACCTTCGCCAGAAATGAAGCAGGTTCCCGGATCTAAGGATCACCGTGTCTTCGTCCTATCGTCGGACTTCGGATAAACCCACGATATTCCAGCGATTCCTGCTTAATACTTCTTCAAGTTCCAGCAGCTTCTTCTCAGTCCGCAGTGTGCGTGTGTTGTGCAGGTTGCTTTGGTCCTGGCTGTTGAGGGTTAGTGTTCGCCACCCGAGGATTCTTAGCACCCCTGGTCCCGGTGCCTCGCCCGCTTTCGTCATCGCCGGCTCCCTCTCCTGTACCGGGCACTTGGGGTTTTGTGTTTGTTCCACTACTTATATGGGGAGATTTGGACCTACACCCATCACGCTGGCCCAGTGCTGGTTGGTGGGGAACGCCAGAGGCCTCTTCCGTTGTCCAGCAGGGTGCACCACGTGCAGTTGCGATTGAATTTGGTGTCGTAAGTAGTTGGGCGGGACCCCTTACCCCCAAAAAAGTGTCACAAACTATGTTAGGACTCTTTTCCACCTGATAATTTAAACAATACGATGAAATTCTTACCAGAATTCAGTTGCTATACAGTCATTATACAGCTTATGACACTTTTCTAGAAAACGAGCACTCATCCACTCGTGGCAAGATGTGATGATGCATTTTTTTACAAGATGGCGGTTTCATTCGGCTCCCGAGAAAAGTGACATTTGCGACACCATTCAGCAAATTTGGGAACTAGCTTTACGGTGTTTTTACAGTAGATAGTGCTAAGAAAAAATCATATGAAACTGCAAAAAACAGAATTTGCCATTTTTTGTGTAATGACAGTTTTTTACCGGAACGGCGTATGCTTCTAATCAATCAATTTTACGAATGTCATTTTAGGCTTTCAAATTAGGATTTGAGACGAGTTCTGTCAAAACAACTTCCATCGGTCTCAAACGAAAGAATGGTCACTTCAAATTACGAAATGACGTTCTCAATCGTTTGGTTGAGTCTCAAAATTACTTCAATACTCAATGCTTTATTTGCGTTTCACTTCAAATTGGACCCCCAGTCAGTATCGACTTGACAAAATAAGATATCGATAAAGCATTATCAACAGAGCAGCACTAAAATAGCTGTCAGTCCGCCATTTTATGTTCTAAACCGGCACGTTTTTTTTGTAGGTATTTCTGCTCTATATATATAACTCATTGAAATAACCCTATACGCAAAGATTAACAATAAATTGCATTGACTTAAATATATGGACCGGGCCTATTGTCCTATACAGAAATTAGTTATACAAATACTATGCATGTCGACGTGGAGTTCTCAAAAACTATTGTTCTCTCTATCTAACTCAGCCTTGATTTCATAAGTGGAAAGAGATGACACTATTTCATTCAGCTCTATAATCGGAAAAATTGTCATTTGACAACCACGTTAATGCCTAATGCCGGCCAAAAAAGCCATGTTTAGTTACAGTTTTCTGAAGTACATGAAGTGTCAACTCACCGTTTCTTCCGACAAAAATAACTAATAATTTCTTTTCTTTTGAGAACTCGTTGTCCACATTACACAGGATATTGAAGAAACATTTAATCTTTATGCCCAAGTGTAGTGTTATAGGATGTGGCTCAAGGAAAAGCGAAAATCAGCAAAGATTAACATTGCACCGGTATGTTATATTTTTTTCTAATTATTATGAAATGTTCATTATATTTATAGAAACTTTGAATGTTTTACACTTTTGTTTCCCCGTGTGATTCTATCCGTGTGTTTTCAGTCCACGATTATGCTTCATTTGAATATTTTTATGTTATAAAATTCGTGAGTTTATACTAGGGTTGTAGGTAAAAAACATCGATAATATTTTACGATGAAGATAAACCTTTATGCTAAGCGATGAATTTCACTTTAGGGAGTATTGTAATAATTTGATTTTGATCACATATCGTAAACTCGTCAATTTGAGATTGTTATTAATGATACCGGTATTACATACCTACTGCTACGACCTCCCGTTTTTATTCACTGAGCTACCATTGCCCTACCTCTATTATTAAGAGTAGATAATATCATTATAATCTTATCAATAATACCATAATTTTCTTACTTACAGATCTCTTTCTACAAACTGCGACGAACTGAACTCAGGAAGATAATATCACTACAAGCTCTACTACCTACTACCACCATAATTGTAAATTGAATACATATCTGTATACCTAGTTGTAGTGGACGAGGTGGAGGAAAGAAAACTCGGTATTAGTGAGTAAAGAAATACTTATTTAGCGGTCACACACCAAACTATTAAAATAACGAGTTAGATGTGCGCGTTAGGTGTTCCTTGTATGCAGTGGCGATCCCGATGTCCGTTGTTCCGTTGAGTCGATTTCCGCGACGTCATCGGCGTGGTCCGCTTGTGCGATATCACGTTATGAAGCACCAATGAGAGCGGACGCATATCACGCGATAAAATTCGTTGATTGGAATGATTGGTTCTATGATCCTGGTGTTGCCGCAACACTAGTTAAGTTTAATTTTGCAATAAAAAGATCTATATTATCTATTACATATTAAGAGCATAATTATTACCTACTTCAAGAAGACTTGTAAACTTTGTGCAATAAAGAGTACCTATCTATTTATACTTTGATTTTCATTTAACCCAGTAACTTAAGCTTCTAATCAATCAATTTTACGAATGTCATTTTAGGCTTTCAAATTAGGATTTGAGACGAGTTCTGTCAAAACAACTTCCATCGGTCTCAAACGAAAGAATGGTCACTTCAAATTACGAAATGACGTTCTCAATCGTTTGGTTGAGTCTCAAAATTACTTCAATACTCAATGCTTTATTTGCGTTTCATTTCAAATTAGACCCCCCAGTCAGTATCGACTTGACAAATTATGATATCGATAAAGCATTATCAACAGAGCAGCACTAAAATTGCTGTCAGTCCGCCATTTTATGTTCTAAACCGGCACGTTTTTTTTGTAGGTATTTCTGCTCTATATTTAAAACTCATTGATAAATTGACGTATACTCTGTGGGTAATGATTGAGTCTGTGGTTGCAGGCTTTATTTATGTCTGTCACTTTGACATTTTTAAAATAAATCAACAAATTCTGTGCAGCTTTGGTGGGATTTTTCATTTATCGGCGATAAATAGGCCTTACTTAATAGAATTTTTAATTAAATCTATCTCTTGAAACTTTGGTTTCAGCGCCACAGACTAGTGCATATTAATACCTACACATAAGTGTACAAAAAATTGATATTCAATGTATTCGGGCTTCAGTACAAAACGATGTAACTGTCTTTTTAAGTTCTTTGAATAATGGATGATAGAAAAAGGCAGAGAGGCATGTATGTAACGGCAAGACAGAAGAAGAAGCTAGTAGAACTAGTGACGAAGCACCCACAGTTGATAGCGTGCAAGGTGACGCAGGACTTCAATTACAGCGACTCGCAAAAACTGTGGCAGAACATCGCGAGCGAATTGAACAACGTCCCAGGGCCTGGCGCAAGGAAAACTTGGCGCCAGTGGAGAAAGGTATGACATAGATTTTATTTTTACTAAGTTGTTATATTGCCTTATTTCTCTGCAATTTATAGGAAATATGGAGCTATATAACTAAAACGATCATACAAACATAATAGTTAGATACTTCTTTGAAACCTATTCAAACCCATTCTTGTTTTTCTTCTACTAATATTTCTTAATAACAATTAGTAAAATGTTGAATTCGTGTTGGTGAACTATTTGTTTGTCATATGCTAGTGCATACTATAGTTTGCAATAGTCCCTTTTAGTAAATCTTATCTGAAGTAATAGTTTGTTGTGTTTCTTTTACTTTCCAGACGTGGCAAGATCTCAGATCAAAAACCAAGAAACGTCAAGTAGAAATCAATGGAGAACTTCCACCATCAGTAGTAATGCTCACTCCGGCAGAACAAGAAGCCCTAGGCCTAAAAAATGTGTCATCTACTACCAGTTATCAAGAAACAACAGAATTTGTGCCATTAGACCAAGAGCATGAACAAGAAGATTATTCTCTCATTTATAGTGAACCAGAATCACCTCCAGAAGTCAAAGTGTTTACTCAAACAGAACCAAAAGTTAAGAAAGATAACTCTAAAAATAGTGACAATAAACATTCAAATAACTGCTTTTTCAACTGTGATTTGCTTGCATCTTCTGAACAAAGGAAAATGCAGTTGAAAGAAGATTACTTGAACTTTAAGAAAGACTACTTAAAGCAAAAATTAAAACTAATCAAAGAGCAAACAGAAGCCTTAAAGAGCATCGCTAAGGAACTTGCTAAATGATACATTAATTAAGTCATTCAAATGAAAAGATGAATTATTTTTAAATTTTTGCATCTAATTATGTTATGTTACTTGTTGACATCAAGTAACATCGTTAGATCTGTATTTAATGGTTGTAGGTGTTTTTGTACTGTACCTATAGAAAGTTAATATCTACAATATACATAATGTATATTCCATATTAGTTCATATTTCAGATTAAGCTGCTTTCTTATTGTTGGTCATATTTCGTCATAGAAGTAACTCTAAAAAGTGGTTTATACACTAGCAATAAACAAGCTTTTATATTAAAGTACACACTGCTTTATGTAGTTTGTAAAATATACTATAATTGTCTAATTTGATTTAATATTATCCCTGTTTTCTCGTGGACCCACTAATTTGTCCCACTAGTGGGACCACGAGGGAGGCTTATTTCTCGTGGACCCACTAAGTGATAACCGACTTCCGACCAACCGATGTTGTAAACCTTTTTATGATTTGTTTATTGACAATGCATACATATTGCCATTTGGCGTTATAAATTAATAAACGTAACGTAACACGTTAAAATAATATACCTATTATGAATGTACCAGGACAAAATAGGTTTGCAGAATGTAGACACTGCTAGTGCGGAAATTTTTGTTTGACTCAATTTTAATGAGTTAGAAATATATTTCTGTAATAAAATGAACTCATAATTTATTTTCAAAGTTGAAAATTGTACCTAGTATGTACCAGGACATAATAGGTTTGCAGGATGTAGATAATTGCCTTTCCTGAAAGAATTATTATTATAACCTTTTTGCTAAAAAATTACTCGTAATATGTAGTACTCCATGACATTGAAGTACCAGGGCAACATAGCTTTGCAAGGACATAACTCTGTGGTGCTGCATATTATTATTTTATAATATGAAAATGATCATAATGAAAAAAGTGTTTTTTTTTTTTCGTGTAAGCTATGATAGAAACATAGCTACTGCAATGCTATGCTAGCCTAGTAGTACAATATCTACCAAATGGTACAAGACGAGGAAAAAAAGATTTTTTCTTTTTCGTCTAAGCAATGATATATGATAGGTACTTCCTACAAAGCTATGTTGGTCCTGGTACTTCAATGTCGTGGAGTACTACATATTACCAAAGATTTAAATCATAGATATGCCCTGACACCTAAAAACGAGGCAATATTTTGATGACATGACGTGTGCGTGTCATCGAAAGTCACTATCTATGAGTATAAATACGGTCAGCAAAATTTTCATACTGGGAACTAAAAATAAAACAATTCCTAAATTTAAAAGCAATTTTATTTATAGGACATTTTATTTCTAAATGTTACACTAATTTATCTATTTATTCAAATAAATTACTCTAATCACAGAGCGAATATCGGATTAGATCACCAAACCGCATAAAGGGTGGTGATTATGCTAATCCCATCATAGTAGCTATGACTTGATTCTATAATAAGGCCTTTGACCTACTATTCCTTAAGAAAAATTATGAGTAATATTTACTATAACTTAATAATTAATTAATAATTAACACAACCCCACATTTAATGTCCTGACTCCGTTCTAAGTAGCTTAAGCACTTGTGTTATAGAATAAGACAACAGAAGAAATACAAATATAATACTTTTTACTTTACGCCGACCTAGGGGAGTCAAATATAAATCATTTTCTTTGAAATAAGAAGAGAAATTCGACTAAATTGTCCAGGTAACCAGTATTGATCATCCCTTCGATCCCGCTGGATAACTTTGATCAATTTTCCTTTTAAACGCGGATCTTGCGGAAATCTAAAACAATAAACGTTTCACTTAAAAATAATACGTAATTATTATTGCATGTTTATTGATTTCTAGTCGAAATAAAATTGCTATTTTATATCTGACCGCTATTAAAACAATGCCTATCGAAACTGCTGACGCTACCGTACTTTTCCCGTTTATTGTAAACCATTAACAAATGAGCTGTATCAACTGAGTTCTGAGTACTACAGCGGGTCTAAGTATATTGGCCACCGAGATAATGATGTTGTCTCGTTTTGTCTCACAGTAATTGCCAATACTACTCTCTCTGTCACGCGCTGGGCGATCAGACTTTGATGTTTTGTCAACAAAATAAATAAATTAAATTATTGATGAAATATAAATACTTACGAGTGAAATGTTACACCATTCGCTTTATTTGAATTTGTAGTATTTTTCTTGCACATAAAAAGGCACATGAAGGCATTTTGAGTGCTTTTTCCTGTCAAAAATCCAGGCAGCTGTGTCGTACAACTGTCACCGAGTGCAAACGACAACTAATTCGTGCTAATCCCAGTTGAGTTAGACTAGGTATTATTTTGAGGTGCGACCAAATCGGCGTAGGCCGATTCTTGGGGTACAGCGCTCAAATAATTGTTTAAAGCATGATTATTTTGCCATAGAAAGACTTTTGCTCCTCATCTAGGTTTTCAAACATGTTGGTTCCGTATTGACTTTGTTTGGACAGCAAGCTGCTGGAACCCACAAAACCACCTGCGGATAAAATAAATATT
>JABMDO010001018.1:0-19249 GCA_014851415.1 Cnaphalocrocis medinalis
TGGGGTACAGCGCTCAATAATTGTTTAAAGCAGTGATTATTTTGCCATAGAAAGACTTTTGCTCCTCATCTAGGTTTTCAAAACATGTTGGTTCCGTATTGACTTTGTTTGGACAGCAAGCTGCTGGAACCCACAAAACCACCTGCGGATAAAATAAATATTATATTAGCGGTTAAAAAAAAACTTTTACATTAACAATTTTTAAAGTCAAAGTTTACTAATAAAAACACCATGTTACAGTCTTTAGTAATATAGGGTAGGAAATGTTTTCTGTAACTTTTTTTTCTATAGGTACGATACAGCCAGCCAGTTCATATTTATCAGTCTTTAGATAAGCCTAGGTAAATGTTTTCTGTAACTTTTTTTTCTACAGCCAGCCAGTTCATTTCTTGAATTTAAGAACCAAATAGATCTAAAGTCAGCAAATATTTTTTTAACTACATAATGATAAACTGTATTTTATAAATTATTTATAACCGTTTTAATAGTTAGATCGGTTCACGAGCTGATTGCTTGTTGTAACAACCTAATGTTGAGAGCGCAATTTAAAATAAGGCCTCTATTATTTATTTACCGGGCACAAAAGCGAGCGCGGTCAAGCCGTGCGATGCTAGTTCGAGCCGCAAACTGCTGGTCCACGCCAGCAGACCCGCCTTGCTGGCTCCGTACACGCCGAACCCCGGCAGCGGCTGCAGACCGCAGTGGCTCGCTACGTTGATTACGCGCGGTTTCCCGCCCTGCAACTGGACATGAAAACACTTTCAAAAGCGCTACGGAAATGGTGTTTATTGTTTAGGAAATTTCCTCTATGCTTTAGGTTGGGTAAATGTTGCGCGTCTTTGTGGGTAGTGAAGCAGCGAAAATATGTGGAACAGCCAAAGCAGGCACCTGAGAAACTAATTAGTACCTAGACGGTACCTATACGAAACGTTGGTAGGTAAGTACACAGAATATCAAGCTCATAGATTGGAGACATCCATTGGCCGAGAGCGTACATTTAAACTGTGATTCATTGTGAAAAATATTACCCAAATTAATGTCTAATTGGCATTAAGTAAATATGTAGGTACGAAGTGTTGTGCAATACCGTTTAAATAAAAATATATAAATGATATTATTCCAAAAGTAAATTACCTATTCCAATTCAAGAGTACTCAATACTCAATACTCAATATTTTTATTGCCAAACCATAATGTACAAAAGATGTTAAAAAAGGGTATTGAACAATATTATGGACCCTGTCGGGTACGCAACTTAGGGGTAGGAGAGAGGAAGCGCTTTTAAATAATGTCGTGTTTTATCTAATAGCTAGGATATAAGTATCAATTTAAATTACAAAATATACATACTTACTAAGAAGTTTAAATTACTTTTATTATTTTGTAAAGCCTATATATGTGTGATCAATAAAATATTCGTTAATAGTATAGTAACATTTGTCAATTAAGTATTTCTTTAACTCTCGTATAAAAATTTTGTCGCTATTTTCGTTCTGTAGTTTATCAGGTAATTTATTGTATATTTTAATAGAGGAACTGAAGGTGCTTGACGAGTTTAATTTTAGCCGGGAACTTGGGACAGTTAATTTATTTTTATTTCTTAATGTGTATCTACATGGCACGTCCTCACGTTTTGTATAAAACTGTTTGAATTTTCGGACAAATTTACACATTTCGAAGATGTATAAGCCGGGCAGAGTTAATATTTTATATTTAATGAAAGATGGTTTGCATGTTTCTCTTTGGTTTATATTGGCGATAATTCGAATCAACTTTTTTTGAAGGGTGAACAGGGAAGCTGCGTCTGTACTGTTGCCCCACAGAATGATACCATAGCTCAGCCAAGCGTGCGCGTAGGCATAGTATGTAGTTATTGCCGTTTCTATGCTTGTGGTCTTTTTAATTTCGTGCAACGCGTAGCTAAAACTCGAAAGTTTTGATTTCATTCTGTGGACATGCAGTTTCCAGTTTAAGTGACTGTCTATATCTATGCCGAGTAGTCTAAATTGATTTACAGTTTCTAAAACGGTGCCATTGTAATTGAATTTTAAATTTAATGCGGTTTTTTGATGAGGATAAAAAGTCATGATTTTAGTTTTAGAGAAATTGATTTTTAAATTATGGTCAGATAGCCAATCGGAAGTTTGGGTAAGGAGTGTATGGAGCTTTTCGTAAATATCATCGTTTTTATGGCATGATGTTAACAAAGAGATATCGTCTGCGAACAAAACGCAGGTTTCGTCTATTGTTTTGGGTAGGTCGTTGATGTAGATTAAAAATAGGAGGCATCCAACGACACTGCCCTGGGGTATAGATGCATTTATCACCTTGCAGTCGGAGCGCGCGCACGAGATAGTGTTGGTGGTGGAGTCGAAGTGCTCTATCTCAACGAATTGTTGCCTGTCCTTTAGATACGATGCAAACCAGTCATGGGCAGACCCTCGTATACCTAACCCATACATTTTATTTAATAATACATCATGTTGAACTCTATCGTAAGCTTTGGTCATATCTAAGAGGATGCCCACACCATACTGCTTTTTATCTAATATTTTCACTACCTCATTTATATACTTATATACAGCCAAAACTGTGGATCGGTTTTTTCGAAAGCCGTTTTGAGACTCGTCAAAAATATCGTATTTTTCAAAAAACTTATTAACGCGAATACAGATGGCTTTCTCGAAGATTTTTGACGCGGTTGGTAAAAGGGCAATCGGCCGGTAGTTATTCGGATCTGTTTTTTCATCTTTTTTATGGACTGGTTTTACTATGGATCTTTTTAATTGTGACGGGAAAGTTCCTTCGTTGAAGGATTGGTTTATTAATATTGTAAATGGTAGAGCAAGCTCATCTGCGCATTCTTTTATTAGATTTGGTGGAAGTTCATCTATGCCATAGCTTTTTTTATTTTTTAAACATTTAATAATTTTTCGTACCTCAATGCAGTCTACCGGGCTTAGATACATGGTGTTTGGTGTCGGTTTGATGACTGGCCGCCCGCGAGCGGCGCGCGCGCTGGTGCTGCCGTCGGCGGCAGTAGGCTGACCGATTGACGCAAAAAAGTTATTAAATAAGTTAGCCACTACTTTTGGGTCTGATATTATCGCGTTATTGAGTTTTAATTTTACATTACGTTTTTCCTTTTTATTTATTTTATTTGTTCTCTCATTTATTATTTGCCACATGGTTCTAATAGTGTTATTTGAGCGTTTTATTTTATTTATGTATTGGTTCTTTTTGGCATTGTTTATACTTCTTTTTAATATTTTAGCGTATTTTTTATAGTGTAGCTTTAGTATTGGATTATTTGTTTTTGTTACAAGTATTTTTAGCAGTCTTTTATGTTTACAAGATTTTCTAATTCCTGTAGTCAACCAATATTTTTTTGGGTTCGCTTTTATTTTTATGAGTTGCTTCGGTATACTTTGATTTAATAACGTTATTAGTTTATCATGGAATTTATCATAGTTTTTATTTATGTTATCATGTTCTAATATTATTGTATTCCAGTCTATTAGCCGTAGCTGAGATTTAAATTTATTTATTGCTATTTTATTGTAAATCCGTTTCTCTGTGTACCAATTTTTGTTTTTAATTTGGTGTGGTATTTTCAGTTGTATTATTGTTGCGGAGTGATCTGAAAACCCTAGTTCTTCAACGGTGGTATTGATATATTTATTATTAAAGTTTGTGAAGATAAGATCTAGGCAAGTAGACGAGTTTTCTGTGATGTGTGTCGGTGTTTTTATGTGTTGGTTAAAGTTATATTCTAACATTAAATTGAGAAATCCGGAAGTTTTATTATTGTGTTTCAATATATCTATATTAAAATCTCCACCTATAATAATATTATATTTCGCGTATTTATTGTTTAAATGTTTTAAAATGTCTTTTAATTTATTTAGAAACACATCCTCCTCTCTTCTATTCCAATACATAACAACAATTAACATATTCTCTTTACATAATTCTACTGCAGTTATTTCTAAAATATATTCTAGGGACATGCTTGTGATATCGTTCTTCTCTATGTATTCTATGTGCTCTCGTAGTAGTATGCAGACACCACCGCCGGTTCTATTTTTTCTATTAAACGAAGCTGCTATTCTGTACCCGTTAAATTGTATTAGGTTTATTTTTGCTTCCGTCAACCATGTTTCAGAAATACATATAGCTTCATATATAGGGTTATCATGTATAAATGCTTCTAATGTATCTTGCTTATTATATATGCTCTGTATATTTTGGAATAGAATATTAAACTGTCGTATTTTTCCGAAAGGAATGGTTAGAGTCATTTATATATTTGTCTTGTGCTGATATCTGGTGGATCTGATTTTCCTCTGGTGTTAATCCCTCTTTTCTTGTACTATCCAATACTTTTATTTCTCCGCTGGTGTTAAACGATTCGTTGATATGTGTTACTTTCCCTTGGATGTATAGTTGGTTGTTTCGTATCACTGCATGCAGTCCGTTTTTCCGAGCTAGAAGCATTTTTTCTCTCATGGCTTTTCTTTGCAGCCGGGCCGGTCTATCTAAGAATTCTGATAACGATATGCCAGTTTTATATAAGTAGTTATTATTATCAATCAAGTATCTTACCATTCTTTTACTCATCAACTCTACGACTAACGGCCGTGGCCGGCTTCCATTTTTATTGTAGCGCCCTAAGCGGTAAGTATCTTCAATATAACCACTTAGGTTCACGTTCATCAATTCTTGGAATAGCCCATGTAGTCGATTGTATAAATCACCTTCTGCTTCTTTTGAGTACTCTTCCAGGCCAAATAATACAAATTTTCTGCTATTGTTTTCATCGCTGTAGCTATTTTTTCGGAGGACCGGTTTTTTTGTCAATAGTGTATTCATATCTTCTTTTAGTAGCTCATTTTCTTTTTGCAGTTTATCAATTTTTTCAGTTATTTGCTCTATTTCCAACTGTCTGTTCCGGTTTTGTTCATTTAGAATGGTAAAATCTTGTTTAAACTCTTCCTTAACTAGCTTTATGGCTTTTTGGACTTCTGTTTGTATTGTGCTCTGTAGCTGCAGTATAATGTTCTTGTTATTTTCATGGAGGCTTCGAATTATCACGTCGCTAACACTTTCCAAGGTTAATTCGTTTTGCTTACTAGATTGCGCGCTGCATAATGTATCGCCCAATAAAGACTGGTCTTCTGAGTCGAGAGTGTCGTTATTTTGAGGGGTCTTATTTTTTCTTAGGGTTCCTATCACCGGCGATTTCACCTGTTGTTTATTTACAGGAGTGTTTCTTATAGGCGTCTCTATATTTTCGGATTTTAGTGTTTTGCTATAGCAATCGGGACATTTCCATTTTTGTTTGTGTTCCATTGTCATTGTGTTATTGAATCTTACTAGAGGAACATTGGCACAATCTAGGTCATATTTACAGTCACAATATGAGCAGGTGAGGAACTCTCTTTTTGGGAGGTTTTTGTTACATCCAGCGCAAAGACGAGGCATTTTAAGATAAAAATATTACGGAAATTGGGAAAAATCCTGAATAGCGCCCTCTGTTGATGAGGGGCGAAAACACTTATAAGGGTTCTTATAAGTACTCTGGGGGTTCTCGCAGTAGTGCTACGCCGGATATAAAATAGTTCGTCCACTCGCTTCTAGATGTCGCTAGGAAGGTATAACAGCTGAGATCAGAATTTCGGCGAACGATTTTGAATTTTAGCGGTTTTTTCACTTTTCGTTTTTCACTTTTATTTCAATGTAATTAAAGTAATCAAAGTAGTATTACAGTTGACACTATTAGTTTATGCACTTTTAGATTAAGTTTTAATCATTTCCGAAGGTGGATTTGTCGATAACTTGAAAATTAACTACGTTATCACGTTCAAATTTTATTTCACTTTTCTTCTTTTTTTTGTGTTCGGAGTAAGTAAGTCGGAGTAAGTAGACAGTTAGTTACCTAACACTTGCTAGCAAAAATTTGGAATGCCCAAAACATGCTCAGTTCCTTTTTCATCCTCTATAACGTAAGGTTAAAAATTATTTGGCTTCTTATCTCAAAAGATACTATCATCATTCATTTGTTTTTACAAAGAAAATAAAGGAAGTGTCCAACTCAGCATCAAAGTGGTGGTCTTAGAAATACTTTGTAGAATCGACCGCTTCGGCACAAAAGGGGGTTCCATTTCAAAACGAAAACTTTTCAATCACAGGCCGAGTTAACTGATTTACGAGTATTTTGTGTTTTTTTTTCTCATTTTGCCAAAAGTTTGATGTTTTTCTTGCTAGCTCAAGTTATTGTAAAGCTTATCTGCCACGGAGAAATGTTTGTTTTCGTTTATAACTTCAGGTTTGTTTTTTATTCGAACATAATTGGCGTGATTATTTAACGAACGATTGTTTCCAAATTATTTTATAAGAACAATTCAAAAGTTCGGTTTTTCGTACCTTTTATCTGATTTTTCTACCTTATTCTCTCACTAATAAGGGAAAGTACTGGTATTTGCAAATCGAATTAGAACTTTAAGAGCCGTAGGTACATCAATTACAATCGCTATCCATTAGGTGATCCGTCTGCTCGTCTGCTACCTATGACATAAAAAACATTTATTTGTGATAGGATATCCAACATACCTAGGTAACACAAATTATCTAAGGGTATCTAGGTATTTAGGTACTTACCTACCTACAATGTTCTTGTGTACACCTACCTACTAATTTAAGCTTGCCCGTAGGTAATAAATAAAATCGCATTATGTATTTGGTATTTGCTTTTATTAGCATTGAAAACTATCAAAATTGTAAAATAGTATTTAGGTAGGTACCTACGTACAGTCAACTTGATGTGTGGCTGACGGTACAAAATAATTATACCTGTAAGTATCTACCTACTTGTTTTATATATTTGACTACATTTTTTCACTACATCACATACATTGGTCTGACTCTGAGATAGGTAGCTCAAGCACCTGTGTTACAGATATCAGAACCAACAGTGGAATTACAAATATATAGGTACGTATAATACTTTTCTTTTGTAAACACATATTTATATTATATAGAAAATACCCAGACCAATACAAACAAACATGTTCATGCACACAAATGTTTGTACTATGCGGAGATCGAACCCGCAACCCTAGGCCCAGACGCAGCATTCACTACCACTGAACCAAACGGGTCGTCTTTTTATGCAGTGTAGGATTTGACTAATAACAAGTATACGTACATAGTTCTTAGCAGTACATAGTATTAGGAACATCATACCTGCAAAGCGGTCCTTCGAAGGTCAGGTAGAAAAGCAGAGACAACTCTCATAGCACCCAACAGATTCACATTAATAGTCTTCTCGATCATGTCTGGTCTTTGCCACTCGTAGTCGCCAATCGTCATTATACCAGCGTTGTTTACTATCGCATGTAGTTCTGGAATAATAAGTGTAACTTGGTAAGAAAAATCTTAGCAAAGAAACTTAAGTGAGCTAACAAACGACGGGAAAGCTTCGGCATGAATGGGCTGGCGGCATTTCGAAAAGACATTTTGACAAAAGGTTGGCAGTGCACTATAACTCCACTGGTGTTGCAAGTGTCCTTGGGCGGCGGCAATTGCTTACCATCAGGTGATCTGCCTGCTCGCCTGCTACCTATCACATAAAAAAAAGGGTGTGCCATTCCTTGACAGTGCGCATCACGAAAATCTCACTAATAATTTAAGCGTATACTAGCGTGTTATACAATCGACACCCGATAAGTCGGAACTAAGTGAGGGCGGGCCACTGTGACTAGTAATCTTTAAAACCAAAGGTAATAAAAGAAATAACTAATTAAATTAAAAGAAATTCTCAACTTGAGCTCCATGGATGTTTTCGTATTTAATTTACCTGCTTTGAGGTGCTAATAAATCCGGAATCTTTCAACAAAGGAAAAGGCCATTTTATTGCGAGAGCATAGAATTTGTATGAATAAAATGCCAGAGCAATTTTAATTGGAAAAGGTACCTACTTACATACATGAACAGTATTATATACCATGAATGAGGTTTTTTAACCGTGGGAGTGCCACGCTTCAGCATGAATTCGGCTCGACCGAAGTGATATCACGGCCTCACAGAAGACCGACAAGAAGCAGCGCCTGCGATGTGTTACAAGAGAGTGAGGGTAGGTTCCGGAGGTCCAATTTGGGGAAAAGGGGGTTAAAGGTCTGCATCGCAATTGTGATCCTACTGGTGTACCAGGTGTCTATGGGCGATGGCAATCGCTTACCTTCAGCTGATCCGTCTGCCAGGCTGCCATCTTATCACATAAAAATGTTAAATAAATGCGGCAGAAAATCAAACCTTTCGCGTTTCGGGCAGATACCTTAGCCACTGCGCCATCGAGATGATAATAACATCTTCTTTATTCCGTCTCAGGCAAGCGTCTGCGCGTCTGATTAAGCCTAATGACATTATAGTATCGTTGATTTGATTTCTATGATGGAGTCCTTTGCTCTTCAGTGGGTAAGTATAGGCTGATACCTACTCTACTCTACTTCACTACTCAGTCTCTTCGTCATCGACATCAACTGACAATCGGTCATTTGGTCTGGTAACTTACTATAATTAGGGTTTTCCTCCAACAAATTGTCGATGTAGGTCTTGAAGGCTTGTATACTGTTGGGGTCTGTGACGTCCAATGGGCGTGGGTGTGCGCAGAGCTTCTTCAGAGCCTGTGCAGCTTGGGTGTCTGCGCCCTGCAGCATGCCGGCGACGGTGACTAGGCCCTCCCGAGCCGACCTGGCGGCGATGGCCCAGCCGAGGCCGGAGTCACAACCGGTGATAGCCACCACTCGAGTTAGTGACATGGTTTTCTGATGATGAAGGATATATGTTTTATCACTAAGAAAAAAAAATTGACATGGTTGTAGCTACAACCAAGTGATATTGTGAGGTTTCTTATAAGAGTACCTACTTCTTTCACGGTAGAGAGCGGCATGACTGTGCCTCAGTATTGTTGTCGTAGGTATATGAGCGACGGTTACCATTTATTTACCACTTCGTACGCGTGGAGTTAATTATTGACACTTACCGTCATATTTTGGACAATCCACACAATATATTTTTATAAATTGTAGCCTATGTGTTATTCTGATGTATAAGCTATATTGTGGTAAAGTTTCATTCAAATCCATTCAGTAGTTTTTACGTGAAAGAGTAACAAACATCCATACATCCATACTTACAAACTTTCGCCTTTATAATGGTAGTAGGATAGGTATACTTATATCAGATGGGCGTCATGCTCGTCTGCCTGCCTACTTCAGCAATTTTTTTTATGTGATAGGTAGCAGGCGAGCAGGCGGATCACCTGATGGTAAGCAATTGCCGCCGCCCAGTCAGCAATAAAAAAATAAAAAACCTATGGTTTCACCCGCGTGGTGATAGAATTCTCGTTATTGTTATTATTTTTGTTTAATCACACAATATCTCATACATTGACCTGACTCCGTACTAAGTAGCCTGTGTTACAGATAGACAACAGAGGAAGACAAATAATATAACACCTAGACTTTGAACCAACATAAGTTTTCAGCACTCCGATGTTTATCCAGGGGTGGTATCGGACCCACGACCTTTGGCGCATGAGGCAGGGTAACTAGTAACTAACAAATGTGACATCGGGCTAGTCAATATTTTGGATAGGTAAATATAATTTTATTAATTATGTACCTACTAGCGGCCGCCCGCGACTCCGTCCGCGTGAAAAAGTAACTTTTTACCCCCCTTTCAACCCCCTTTTCGCAATAAAAAGTAGCCTTTGCCTATGACCTTTCTCAGGGTCTAGATTATCTGTATACCAAATTTCATTTAAATCCGTTGAGTAGTTTTGGCGTGAAAGAGTAGCAGACAGACAGACAGACAGAGTTACTTTCGCATTTATAATATTAGTATGGATAGTATGGATGTATTTTATTATTTTAGACATAAAATACACATATCATAATTTACTATCTAGTAGGTTGGTGTCATAAAATATCTAGTTTGATATCCCACTAATGAGGTTTCACTTTAATTTGTTTATAATAACGTGCTAAGTTTTAACGACCAAAGTAATCATTAGTTCCCTATCTCTTTCCTCTTAATTAATGATCGTGAACACGTATTCCTGTAATTAAATAGGTACTCTGTCTACATATAAATTGTTTACAAGCTACGTGACATAAATTGTTGGTAGGTATTGCAAATAGGTCACTTTCTGATATTTGATCAAAGAGATTACATTACCTACTTATAATCCTACCAATCACTACCTACAGTAGAAATGCTGACTCATATTTTTATTTTTTAGTTTTAGGTCATATCGGCGTTTTTATTTAGATTCAACCTACCAATACCTATAAAAAAATAAGAATGATGATGTCACAATTCATAGAAGCTTTTCTGCTGAATCGACCATAACCGGTTAGAGCACACGTCACGAATGATAATTAGCGCAATACAGGTTTAAGAGCTAACAAAATGTGGGAACAGATTTCATTAACTAACTACTGGGTATGGATCTAGTAACAGCTGACGTTGTCTTGCGTGACGGGTGCATGCAAGGCGGTGCCAGATAGTTCATCTTGTAGCAGAGAAGACGTGTGTTCAAGTTATAACTACCTACCTAATAGCAAGACTAATCTGTTTAATGTAAATGTTTAATGTAATTCAGTGTCTGCGTTAAATTTTGTACATAAAGAAATATATAAAAACTAAGTATCACTCATTCAATATGCGCTAACTCAATAAGCAACAATCGGAACTAACTTAATTAATATATTTTCTTGTGTCTCAGTTACCCCAGCGATTCAAATTAAGTCTTTGCCTCCTAAACAAGATATCGCTGCATAGACGCTGACGATCTAACTTATTCTCATTAGTGGCAAGGATTTTTTACACTTCCACCCACCATCCCAATATCCCATCACCCACCGTCACAGCCATTTTTAATTAAAACAGTGTCAGAACGGAGAGTACGGACAGGAACGCCAAGTCGTCGTCATATGACGTCACTTTGCAACTTAATAATAAAAAAAAACACTCACCACAATCTTAAAAATGCTGTTCAACTAGATATTGTACTCCCACACTTATAAAATGTTCCACCGGTGCAAATAACAGCTAAGCCGATAAGACACTGACCGTTGTAAATAAGATCCCGGCGACTTGTTGCATATGAAACGGGTTTCGGATTTCGTTGCATATTTACAAAGAATTTCATGTTTATTTTTACCAAGGTTTACGGTCAAGAACATTTTGCTCTAATGTCGTTGCTTCTTGTCGTAAAAACTTTGATGCGATAAGTCGATTCGCGGCCGAACTACGGGGGAGGGTTTGTAAAATTCCAAGTACTTTGTCGAATGAGGTGCTACGTTGCTGAGTATGTTTTTGGGGAAGAGGTGATGTTTTTTGCGTCCGTTCACAGACGAAGTAAATTAAGTAGGTAGAGAGAAAGGCTGACTGTAGTGTAAGTCTTCAGAAGAAAACTACACCTCACTTGGAGACACGATGTGGAACGTGAAAGTAGTATTGGAACTCCGGACCTCTAGGTTATTAGAGTCAATGCTTTGATAGTCCATCATATTCGTCCGCGAAAGAAAATCAATAAATCTTTAAAGTCATGTGAGCCCTAAATTATGTATCTAGATCCGCCTTCTCATCTACCAAATATGAAATACTAGCGGCCGCCCGCGACTTCGTAGGTACGCGTGGAGTTAATTATTGAAACTTACCGTCATATTTTGGACAATCCACACTATATATTTTTTTAATTGTAGTCTATGTGTTATTCTGATGTATAAGCTATATTGTGGTAAAGTTTCATTCAAATCCATTCAGTAGTTTTTACGTGAAAGAGTAACAAACATCCATACATCCATACTTACAAACTTTCGCCTTTATAATAGTACCTATATAGTAGGACTTACAAAAGAAACTACTAGATAACAAAACCAGGAATGTCTTCCAGGCTTCCAGAGTAACTTTAGTTTGCGCGCTTGAGACCCACACCATAGCCACTGCGTCACTTGAGGTAGTTAAATGCAAAACTGGTTGAATATTTTTCTATGGTGTCCATGAGAGTAATTCTGTCCTAAATGTAAAGTACGTGTTCAAAGAACCGCTCAGAGATTAAATCAATAGATCATTTAACTCATTGTCTGCAGTGCCTGTGGAATCCACGAAGTTTCGTTAAACATTAAAATTGGGCCAACATCACGATGAAAATGTCGAATACTTCAACAAAGAGACACCAATAAAAGAGGATCGTTTCAGCACGAATACCCATCTGAGAGAATTAGGCCTATTGGGACGGAAACAATCTTGTATTTCTGGTTGACTTAATTCAGGGTTCGATCTGTGGGACTAAAAGTGTTTCGGAGATACAACCACAAATAACATTAAGCTTTGTTTGTCTGTCTATAGAATTCGTGATTACAATATTTAATTTAAATTGCCAACCAATAATAAACCATAACAAAAATCTACGCATTTCGGCAAAACATTTTCAGCAGACATTGGTTAATGGAACAAATTTTTGCTAAAATAATGGTCTCCAATTTGTGTTTACTAGTTAAATATGGATAAATTCAAATAGCATCCTGTTAGCAGACCAAGCTGAAACGTGAAATCCTTTCATCAAAATGGGACTCCAATGATTGGCACGAAAAAGTTTTCCAATTACGCACAAATGCTCGATGATATGACGATGAACTTTTGAAGGCGAAGCAAATATTTGTTAATACGCCTATCGCCTTGGATCACCTTGGCTATTTTTCAGAGGATTTCTTCGGTAAATATGTTAGAGATGTGCCAACTTGTTCAACAAGACGACTCGAGTTTTAACTTGGGATTTTTCAATGACTAAGCATCTAGTTCTTTAAATTTTCGCGTTGCATTATAACTATTATTATTATAGACGGGAATTAACGCGACGTAATTTTTTAAGCACATAATTATGTACTTACTGCTTGACGTTTCGGCTGCGTTACAACAGCCGTGGTCACAAGCGAACTGGCGGTGCGCGGCGATGTCTGCTGGGGCCCGGCGGTGGATCTTCCGATACCCTCACAGTTTCACTTATAAAATCACCACTGGATGCAATGTCAGTGAAGCCACTCCGACACACCACGCTCACAGTATCGGTGTTTATTCGCGTTTCCAACGGCCTAGTACGGGGTTTGCATTTGTTTAATCACTGGATTCCATGTAGGTGAAATTTTGAATCCGTCATCCCGATTGAAATTTTTATATTTCTTGATTTCAATCGCTTCACGTACCATCCTCGCGTGATAGTGCCGATCAGTGGAGAGGATTTTTGGGTCATGTAGCTCCATCCAATGATTAACCCCCATTTCCAGGAGATGTTCTGCTACCGCTGATTTATTCGCCTGTCGATTTTAATTTAATTTTTATCTCCTGGAAATGGGGGTTAATCATTGGATGGAGCTACATGACCCAAAAATCCTCTCCACTGATCGGCACTATCACACGAGGATGGGTACGTGAAGCGATTGAAATCAAGAAATATAAAAATTTCAATCGGGATGACGGATTCAAAATTTCACCTACATGGAATCCAGTGATTAACAAATGCAAACCCCGTACTAGGCCGTTGGAAACGCGAATAAACACCGATACTGTGAGCGTGGTGTGTCGGAGTGGCTTCACTGACATTGCATCCAGTGGTGATTTTATAAGTGAAACTGTGAGGGGTATCGGAAGATCCACCGCCGGGCCCCAGCAGACGTCGCCGCGCACCGCCAGTTCGCTTGTGACCACGGCTGTTGTAACGCAGCCGAAACGTCAAGCAGTAAGTACATAATTATGTGCTTAAAAAATTACGTCGCGTTAATTCCCGTCTATAATAATAATGACTAAGCATCTTTCATGTACTGGAAACTTTATAGTCATGATCATTATCTCAGCATCAAATGCTGAGAATGGTTGGAAGGAGCGTGGTTATAGGGATGTAAATACTCACTCATACACCCTGTACATATAGGTACTTTTTCACAAAGCTGACATCGGTCTCCGAAGCGCCTTGGAACGGAACTTGTTCTAAGACTTTTGGAAATTAGTCGAAATTTTTTTCGAATGTTGAAATTCGAAATTTTCACAGATACTCTGTACATCCTAAAAATGCTCCTGACTATAAATGATCTTAATAAATCTTCTCTGTAAGTAGTCCTGTCGAAAGCAAAACCAAATTCTTTGGTCAAGAGAGTGAGGCGGCAGATATCTTTAATTTAGGTTAATTAGATTAAAATATCCATGGCAAATATTTTGGAAATACTTGCAATGGGGCTTTGTCGAGTAGATTTTCGAGAAGACACATCACTAAAATATCTACTTTATCTGACGTCTAGCAGGGAATTCGTGGGATCAAAAGATTAACGGGAACACAAGGGACTTCCGCATTCCGATATGAGCGGTCCTGTTGAGCTTTGATCGAATTCTTATAATAAGGCATTTTTTGCTGTATTTTCCTTCTATTGTTCTATGTTGATCTTATATGTTGAGTAGATTTTTAAACGTGACTATGAGTGCTTATTTCTGCTTCAAGATCATTACCCCAAATATCATAGATAGAAAAACTACTTTTTGTTTCACAAAAGGTAAAGAAACTACTTTAGCCAAGCCATATGAAAAGTAACTTTTTTACCCTCCCTTTAACCCCTACAGCCCCCTTTTCGCAATAAAAGTAGCCTATGTTCTTTTTCAGGGTCTAGATCATCTGTATACCAAAATTCATTTAAATCCGTTCAGTAGTTTTGGCGTGAAAGAGTAACAAACAGACAGACAGAGTTACTTTCGCATTTATAATATTAGTTAGGATGCTGACGGTCTTAACGCTCGCTATTAGCAATTTCTTCCACACAACCTTGAGATTATGCAAGAAAAGCCAATTTAACAAGTAAGACGACCAAAATCTTTCTAGCTAGCTACATTATTTTTCTGATCTTTAGTTAAGTAATTGCATTACTTCTGGGTATTAGCTCATAATAACACATGGCAAAGTATTTGCATTCCTTCTGGAGTACTAACTCATGCCCAAGTGTGTGGTGATCACTAAAGCATCAGATGAACATCGTTTGCTTCCATTTGTTAAAAAAAATATAAAGTGGTAATGTATTATTTTCATGATTTCGCAAACCAAGAAATAAATCGACATTCAACGGGCAGGGATGCGAAAAGATTGGCAAATAACAAAATTGTGTCGCGTCGCTCCCAACGGGCCTTGGGCTAATTGTGGCGATATATTTACCGTCGCATCGTTCTTTATTTGTCGCATTGATTTTACATAAATTTCCGGCCCACTGGGCGACGGGAGATTGTGAACTGTTGTCGGCGGTGACACGGATACAATGACACAAAAAACGTGATATCCTAGCTACTTATTATGTATTATGATAATAACTTGCTTAAACACACAGTCGTTGAATGGATAATATTCCAGTCATCATTCCGCAACACAAAAATTCCTCTAATTTACTAAGGTTAATAGTTGTAAAAATCAGAGATGTGAAAATAATTTAGTAAAAGTATTAAATACAAAATGCAAATGCATAGTGTTGCTAGCACTATTTTCAAATAGAAATACAAAATAGTTTTGAATAAAAGTATTTAAATACAAATGCAAAATACGTATTTTTAAATAGGTTTTTGAAAATAAAATACATTGTTAAGCATAACCTTTTATTTATTGAACTGATTTTAAAACTAGTATTTGTTCAAAGAGTTCATCTTTCATGTTTCGCCTATGGGGCCTCCTAATCATTCCACCAAATGAAAATAGTCGTTCTACAGGGGCCAGAACCTCGGTAAGCAGGTATTATATTTAAGGAGAGTACAACACTACGATCACGGTCAGTGCGTTCATAAATAATGAAATCATGGATTTAAGAATGAAAAATTGTAAAAATGAATTAAAAATGCACGAAACTATTTTGTATTTTATAAATACTAAATGAAAAAAATATTTCAAATATAAAATAAAAATGGGTATTTTGCATTTTGTATTTGCATTTGAAATATTTGTATTTCAAATAATTCACATCTCTGTAAAAATTTATGATTTACTTAGGCAATAAAATGGGAAGTTTGCTTCAAGGAATCCTATCTGAAGGTCAGCGATACTGTATGCACGGAGTGATTATATTCTCTTTGCTGTATGCACAACGTGGTTTCTATAGTAACTAAAAACATATTATTTTGTTCTGTTACAATACAGGGTGTATCTGTGAACGTTTACATCCCTTTAATCACGTGTTCTATCAACCATTCTGAACAACATTTGTTTAACAAGTTTTCCAAATTATTCGAAAAATTTTTCGACTCCCCATACAAAATGACCAAGACTTGTATGGAAAGATGAAATTTTTTTATGTGAATTTTCAAAAGTCATAGAACAAAATTAAATGTTGTTCAGAATGGTTGGTAGAACACGTAGTTAAAGGGATGTAAATGTTCACAGATACACCCTGTCTAGACAGATAGTATAGTCTTTAAATCTAAAATGTTATGTTAAACTAATAAAATATCTATTTCTTTTTTTCTTTTGTTTATTAGTTTTGCAGTAAAGTAGGCATTTATAATTATGATGAATGCCATAAAACAAACGCTGTCTAGCGGCTAAAAAAAACCCACCTACCAAGCTAGTTTTAAACCTGATTAATACCTACTCTAAATGAGTAGGTAAGTACGAGTATTAATTAGGTATGGACACAACGGGGATTCACGAACTAGTCAGTAACAATCCCCACCGGGTTTAATAGGTGCGTGCATCACTTACAAATGACGAATGGCAATTAGTGATAGGGCATTTGGAGCTATTAGAGTGGAGCTCGTAACTGTTACCCTTGCTGTTATCTTGTGACGACAACTGTTTGTTAAGGGCGTGTACATGCGATCGAATTTGGTAGGGACAGCTTTGTCGCAATCCTAATTAGTAGCTTATAATGCAGCGGTTCCCGTAACGGCTGCAAAATTTTGCTAGGTATACTCTGTCGCATCCGAACAAAGGTTGCGTTGTTATTGTAACGTTTAGTTCGAGTTAGGCTCTCCTGGATCAACACAACACATTGTCTAACGATTTTGCTTTAAAAAATCGTATGCGCCACAATTTATCGGCATCGCCCAATTACCAAACCCTAACTAAATTGTTATTTTCACTCTAACCATACAAAAACTGAATGGCACGTATCGTACTTTTAATTAAAGTTACGAAAGGAAGTGACAAGCGGCATCAATTTAAGTTACAAAAATATATTCCGAATTTTGACTTAAGTATTAAGATTAAGCCATACGATTTGATGTAAGTACCTACCTAAAAACATTTCCTTATGAAACTTAGTGTACATTAGCAGAATTAATTGAGTTTCGCTTTTAAAGCTTGATCAAAGACATAAAATGTCAAAAAACTCACGTGCGCACCACCTTAAGGGCAAGTCTCCCCTGCACCATTAACCGCTAGAACAGAATCCGTCGAGCACACTCAAATGAGCAAACACTATTATCAGGAGGCAGAGGGTGTGCAGATTTCCCAGGAGAGCCCTTCTCCTTAAAAGTGTCGGCCGATGACCGCTATTCCCCCGCACGAATTGTGAACGGATTTTTCCTTAAAAAGATGTGACGGGAAAGACAAAATTCCGCGCGGGACCATAGAGAATGCAATATGAGTTAGTGCTGGAGCTTGTGTTTACTTTTTTATTAAAAATGTCCGCCATATTGAATTTAATTACATGCTTATGCGCAGGAAGACAATAAAGCCGCAACTACGTGTATTGGCTTAATGCTACGTAGCATCATTATCTATAGCCAATATCGTATCTAGTATTTATTATATGTTATTTATTTACGTAACTAAGTAACGAGGTATACCAAAATACTCGTTTGTTATAAAGTTATTGTATTTTTGTTATTAGTAAATGATTTCTGATTTTGACAACTCTTTATCTGCGCATAATAGCAGAATGAATTTATTATTAAAATATCAGAAATCATAAATGTAGGTTTAAAAACAAAGTTAGATGGTAAGAAGATCGACGTTCTTTGGTTCTCATAGCTCTGATGTAGCATAACACATCTACCCGACTGCAAAAGTAAAATAATTTCAGTCGGGTAGGGTTTTTATGTTGTTGGTTATGAGAGTCCAATTAAATAAGTACCAACTTAAGTTTTATTTTTAATCTCAGTAGGTAGTCATCAGTAGATCTGGCATTTGCATACCTACGTAAATAACTTATTAACACCGTAAGAAAAAAATCTAAATCGTATTCCGCCACACATTTAAAGAAGCCAGAAAAAAACACAATTTAATCAAAATGTATTTTGACGTAGACGAAGCGAGACGCGGTTTTCTATTGCTCTTCAGTTCCTTCGAAAAGGAATATAATTTGTCAATGCGGAGTCTCTGATCCCTGAAACCCAATATCCGCACCTTATTTACACTTTTGCCAATGTTACCAGATACATCTACTTATATCTCTATTCACACCTCATCGCTGCCCTGTTACGCACAACTCTGCTATCTCAAAAAACATAGTTTTGAGAAAAATGGCTTTGAAGTTTTAAACAAACATTTACTTGTAGCGTATTAAGGAAACATGCTATATAATTGAAACTGACAGATTAGGTGTGTAAATGCTTCTAGAACATATTGACATATATATTTTTTTTATATCTATAAAACTTAATTTTTAAATTGAGATAAACGAGTTTCGCATAACCAGAATTCATACAAATGTGGTTACGCGTCGTGTGATAACTTAAGTTAGAAGAGTTGGGTGCAACCAAAACACACGATGCAGGGAAAGCCTATCTATGTTATCTATTTAGTTGTATTAGATGCGTTGACTAAAAGGCCCTGTTTTCTGACTAGTGGTTAACCAATTGTCAAAAAACCTTAACAAATTGTAAATATCGCTGAAATGTATTTTTTGACCAATAGTTAGCTGAACCAATAAGCGATTGCTAATCAACGAAAGAGGCCTGGCGAACCACCCACCAACCCTGGTCCAGCGTGGTGGGTTATGGTAAATCCTCCTAATGAAGAAGACAATATTGCCTCGGCCCCCAGTTCGCGGCAGCCCTGCTATTCTGGTTTTGTTAACGACAGGCAGACAGGCAGGGGGTGCTAAGAATCTCCGGGATAAGGAATTAAAACATAATATAAGTAAGGTACATTGGTTGAGAAAGGAGAACAAATTTGAAAGACAAGGACGAAGTTCAGCTCTGCTGCCTCGAGTGTACACCC